>WNGS01001946.1:107908-120757 GCA_020271785.1 Procambarus virginalis
TCTAACAACCATTTGTTCGACCATTCCTTCAGCTTGTCTAGGTCTTCTTGAAGCCTCAAACAGTCCTCTTCTGTCTAATCCGTCTCATATTTTGGCATCGTCCGCAAACATTGAGAGAAATGAATATATACCCTCCGGGAGATCATTTACATATATCAGAAACAAGATAACACACAAAGACACAAACACATCCCAGGAAGTAGCCCGTAGGAGCTGCCTAATTTCTAGGTACCTATTTACTGATAGGTGAACAGGCGCATCAGGGTAAAAGAAACTCTGTCCATATGTTCCGCCTCCGCCGCAAACAGTGAAACTCTGTTCCGCCTCCGCCGCAAACTGTCAATCACTGGTGAACAGGTTCCTGAGCCTACTGGGCTCAATCATATCTACACTTGAAAGTGTGTATGAAATCAGCCTCCACCACATCACTTCCTAATGCATTCCATTTGTCAACCACTCTGACACTAAAAGATCTTTTTAACTCTGTAGTCATTTAGGCACTCAATTTCCACCTGTATCCACTAGTTTGTGTGCCGCTTGGGTTAAATAGCCTCTGTATCTACCCTATCAATTCCTTGAGAATCTTGTGGGTAGTGATCATGTCTCCCCTAACTCTCCTATCTTCCAAAGACGTGAGGTTTAATTCCTGTAGTCGATCCTCATAGTTCATGCTCCTTAGTACTGGCCTGTAGTTGAGTGCTCTTGTCTGTCATCCTTTTTGTATATTGGGACGTCATTAGCCGTCTTCCATATTTCTGGTAGGTCTCCCGTTTCCAGTGACCTACTATACACTATGGAGTGTGGCAAGCAAAGTGCTTCTGCACACTCTTTCCTTACCATTACTAACACTAACTAATGTTTGCGAAGTTATTAAATGTTCTTCCTCTCTGAGTGGAGGATATATGGAGCATTACCACTGGGGCTGGTAATGCTCAAGGAGCATATATTAGTGTTGCAACATGCATTCCTGCAATAAAAATAAAACTCCCAATTCGTTAGACTATGACACAAAAAACGATTGTGAGAGTATCTCATGAATAAGAGAAATGCTCCACTCATGCTGTCAGAAACTGAGAAATAAGGCTCCTTACCATCGTCTTAAAATTCCGTCAGACAAAGCAACATCTCTGGAGAAGAGCAAACATGCGCGCTTCCACTGCTAATTGGTCCATAAATATTATGTAGTGTGGCGGGGCGCCGGTGTTTACAGGCAGCTTCTGCTCCACGGGCCCAGCTCCAACCTTTTGAAGCTCAGGGAGATTGTTTGCCTCATAAACATTCCCGAGAGGCAATGGAATTTTGGGGCGGATTTATTTGTTTCCCGATGAGAATTATTTTGGTATGCCTAAGACAAGCGGCTTCCTGCTACTGATGCTATATTGGCGCATCATACCTGGCCCAGAACACCTGAGTCAGCTACATACCTGGCTCATAGCACCTGGGTAAGTTGCATACCTGGCCCAGAACCGCTGAGTCAACTCCATACCTGGCTCATAGCACCTGGGTGAGTTGCATACCTGGCCCAGAACCCTTGAGTCAGCTCCATACCTGGCTCATAGCACCTGGGTGAGTTGCATACCTGGCCCAGAACCCTGAGTCAGCTCCATACCTGGCTCATAGCACCTGGGTGAGTTGCATACCTGGCCCAGAACCCTTGAGTCAGCTCCATACCTGGCTCATAGCACCTGGGTGAGTTGCATACCTGGCCCAGAACCCTTGAGTCAGCTCCATACCTGGCTCATAGCACCTGGGTGAGTTGCATACCTGGCCCAAAACAACTGAGTCAGCTCCATACCTGGCTCATAGCACCTGGGTGAGTTGCATACCTGGCCCAGAGCACCACGCTGGGCTCCATACCTGGCTCAGAGCACCAGGCTGGGCAGCATACCTGGCCCAGAGCAGCAGGCTGGGCTGCATACCTGGCCCAGAGCACCAAGTTGGGCTGCATACCCGCCCAGAGCACCCAGTTGGGCTGCATACCTGGCCCAGAGCACCAAGTTGGGCTGCAAACCTGGCTCAGAGCATCAGGCTAAGATATATACCTGGCTCACAGCGTCAGGCTAAGATATATACCTGGCTCAGAGCATCAGGCTAAGATATATACCTGGCTCACAGCATCAGGCTAAGATATATACCTGGCTCAGAGCACCAGGCTAAGATATATCCTGGCTCAGAGCATCAGGCTAAGATATATACCTGGCTCAGAGCATCAGGCTAAGATATATACCTGGCTCACAGCGTCAGGCTAAGATATATACCTGGCTCAGAGCATCAGGCTAAGATATATACCTGGCTCAGAGCATCAGGCTAAGATATATACCTGGCTCAGAGCATCAGGCTAAGATATATACCTGGCTCAGAGCATCAGGCTAAGATATATACCTGGCTCGGAGCATCAGGCTAAGATATATACCTGGCTCAGAGCACCAGGCTAAGATATATACCTGGCTCAGAGCACCAGGCTAAGATATATACCTGGCTCGGAGCATCAGGCTAAGATATATACCTGGCTCAGAGCACCAGGCTAAGATATATACCTGGCTCAGAGCATCAGGCTAAGCAAAGCTTCAGTGTCACCAGGTACAGGGAGACAGAGGGAGACCTACAGTGTCGCCAGGTACAGGGAGACAGAGGGAGACCTTCAGTGTCGCCAGGTACAGGGAGACAGAGGGAGACCTTCAGTGTCGCCAGGTACAGGGAGACAGAGGGAGACCTACAGTGTCACCAGGTGCAGGGAGACAGAGGGAGACCTACAGTGTCGCCAGGTACAGGGAGACGGAGGGTGACCTACAGTGTCGCCAGGTACAGGGAGACAGAGGGAGACCTACAGTGTCGCCAGGTACAGGGAGACGGAGGGAGACCTACAGTGTCGCCAGGTACAGGGAGACAGAGGGAGACCTACAGTGTCGCCAGGTACAGGGAGACGGAGGGTGACCTAGAGTGTCGCCAGGTACAGGGAGACAGAGGGAGACCTTCAGTGTCGCCAGGTACAGGGAGACAGAGGGAGACCTACAGTGTCGCCAGGTACAGGGAGACAGAGGGAGACCTACAGTGTCACCAGGTACAGGGAGACAGAGGGAGACCTACAGTGTCGCCAGGTACAGGGAGACAGAGGGAGACCTTCAGTGTCGCCAGGTACAGGGAGACGGAGGGAGACCTTCAGTGTCGCCAGGTACAGGGAGACAGAGGGAGACCTACAGTGTCACCAGGTACAGGGAGACGGAGGGAGACCTACAGTGTCGCCAGGTACAGGGAGACAGAGGGAGACCTACAGTGTCACCAGGTACAGGGAGACAGAGGGAGACCTTCAGTGTCGCCAGGTACAGGGAGACAGAGGGAGACCTTCAGTGTCGCCAGGTACAGTGTCACCAGGTACAGGGAGACAGAGGGAGACCTACAGTGTCGCCAGGTACAGGGAGACAGAGGGAGACCTTCAGTGTCGCCAGGTACAGGGAGACGGAGGGAGACCTACAGTGTCGCCAGGTACAGGGAGACAGAGGGAGACCTACAGTGTCACCAGGTACAGGGAGACAGAGGGAGACCTACAGTGTCGCCAGGTACAGGGAGACGGAGGGAGTCCTTCAGTGTCGCCAGGTACAGGGAGACGGAGGGAGTCCTTCAGTGTCGCCAGGTACAGGGAGACGGAGGGTGACCTACAGTGTCGCCAGGTACAGGGAGACGGAGGGAGTCCTTCAGTGTCGCCAGGTACAGGGAGACGGAGGGAGTCCTTCAGTGTCGCCAGGTACAGGGAGACGGAGGGAGACCTTCAGTGTCGCCAGGTACAGGGAGACGGAGGGAGACCTTCAGTGTCGCCAGGTACAGGGAGACAGAGGGAGACCTTCAGTGTCGCCAGGTACAGGGAGACAGAGGGAGACCTTCAGTGTCGCCAGGTACAGGGAGACAGAGGGAGACCTACAGTGTCGCCAGGTACAGGGAGACGGAGGGAGACCTTCAGTGTCGCCAGGTACAGGGAGACAGAGGGAGACCTACAGTGTCGCCAGGTACAGGGAGACGGAGGGAGACCTTCAGTGTCGCCAGGTACAGGGAGACGGAGGGAGACCTTCAGTGTCGCCAGGTACAGGGAGACAGAGGGAGACCTACAATGTCGCCAGGTACAGGGAGACAGAGGGAGACCTACAGTGTCACCAGGTACAGGGAGACGGAGGGAGACCTACAGTGTCGCCAGGTACAGGGAGACAGAGGGAGACCTTCAGTGTCGCCAGGTACAGGGAGACGGAGGGAGTCCTTCAGTGTCGCCAGGTACAGGGAGACAGAGGGAGACATACAGTGTCGCCAGGTACAGGGAGACGGAGGGAGTCCTTCAGTGTCGCCAGGTACAGGGAGACAGAGGGAGACATACAGTGTCGCCAGGTACAGGGAGACAGAGGGAGACCTACAGTGTCGCCAGGTACAGGGAGACAGAGGGAGACCTTCAGTGTCGCCAGGTACAGGGAGACAGAGGGAGACCTTCAGTGTCGCCAGGCACAGGGAGACAGAGGGAGACCTAGAGTGTCACCAGGTACAGGGAGACGGAGGGAGTCCTTCAGTGTCGCCAGGTACAGGGAGACAGAGGGAGACATACAGTGTCGCCAGGTACAGGGAGACAGAGGGAGACCTACAGTGTCGCCAGGTACAGTGTCGCCAGGTACAGGGAGACAGAGGGAGACCTTCAGTGTCGCCAGGTACAGGGAGACAGAGGGAGACCTTCAGCGTCAAGGGCCACTGCTGCTTGCGAACTAAGAACTTCACTCACTTATACCTTAGTGGTCGTCTGTGTAATTGGTTGCATTCATAAAACCTTCCAAGACAGTGAGGCTCATGTTCACTGTCACACTGGTCAGTGAAGATGTTGCTCATGGTCACTGCCACACAGGACAATGAGGATGCTGCTCATGGTCACTGCCACACAGGACAATGAGGATGCTGCTCATGGTCACTGCCACACAGGACAATGAGGATGCTGCTCATGGTCACTGCCACACAGGACAATGAGGATGCTGCTCATGGTCACTGCCACACAGGACAATGAGGATGCTGCTCATGGTCACTGCCACACAGGACAATGAGGATGCTGCTCATGGTCACTGCCACACAGGACAATGAGGATGCTGCTCATGGTCACTGCCACACAGGACAATGAGGATGCTGCTCATGGTCACTGCCACACAGGACAATGAGGATGCTGCTCATGGTCACTGCCACACAGGACATTCGGGTGCACAAATGAGAGAGAGAAAATCCTGCAGAATGGCGGCGCCTCACACCCCACCCTGTAGCATGGCAGCGAAACACACCCCACCCTGCAGCAAGGCGGCGCCTCACACCCCCCCCCCTGCAGCATGGCAGCGCCTCACACCCCACCCTGCAGCATGGCGGCGCCTCACACCCCACCCAGCAGCATGGTGGTGCCTCACACCCCACCCTGTAGCATGACAGCGCCTCACACCCACCCTGCAGCATGGCAGCGCCTCACACCCCACCCTGCAGCATGGCGGCGCCTCACACCCCACCCTGCAGCATGGCGGCGTGTCACACCTTACCCTGCAGCATGGCCTTGGCTCACACTCCACCCTGCAGCATTGTGGCGCCTCACACCTCACTCTGCAGCATGGCGGGGCCACACACCCCACACTGCAGCATGGGGTCGCCTCAAACCTCACCCCTGTAGCATGGCGGCGCCTCACACTCCACCCTGCAACATGGTGGCGCCTCACACCCCACCCTGCAGCATGGTGGCCTCACACCCCACTCTGCAGCATGGCAGCGCCTCACACCCCACCCTGCAGCATGGTGGTGCCTCACACCCTACCCTGCAGCATGGCAGTGCCTCACACTGCAGCATAGCGGCACCTCACACCTCACCTTGCAGCACGACGGCACCCCACACCCTTCCTTGTAGCATGGCGGCGCCTCACACCTCAACCTGCAGCATGGTGACGCCTCACTCCCCACCCTGCAGCACGGCGTCGCCTCACACCCCACCCTGTAGCATGGCGGCGCCTCACACACCCTCCCCTGCAGCATGGCGGCGTCTCACACACCACACTACAGCATGGCGGCGCCTCACACCTCACCCTGCAGCATGGCAGCGCCTCACGCCCAACCCTGCAGCATGGCGGAGCCTCACGCCCCACCCTGCAGCATGGCGGCGCCTCACACCCCACCCTGCAGCATTGCGGCGTTTCACACCTCACACTGCAGCATGACGGCGCCTCACACCCCACCCTAAAGCATGGCGGCATATCACACCCCACCCTGCAGCATGGGGGCGCTTCACAGCTCACCCTGCAGCATGACGACGCCTCTCACCCCACCCTGCAGCATGGGGGTGCCTCAAACCCCATCCTGTATCATTGGGACGCCTCACTCCCCACCTTGCAGCATGGCGCCGCATCACACACAACCCTGCAGCATTGCGGCGCCCCACACCCCACCCTGCAGCATGGCGATGCCTCACACCCACCCTGCAGCACGGGGTCGCCTCACACCTCACCCTGTAGCATGGCGGCGCCTCACAATTTGCACTGCAGCATGGCGGCGCCTCACACCCCACCCTGCAGCATGGGGTCGCCTCACACCTCACCCTGTAGCATAGCGGCGCCTCACACCCCACCCTGCAGCATGTGGGCGCCCCAAACCCCATCCTGCAGCATGGGGGCGCCTCACTCCTCACCCTGCAGCATAGCGGTGCCTCATACCACACCCTGCATCATGGCGGCGCCTCCCGCCCCACCCTGCAGCATGGTGGCGCCTCACACCCCACCCTGCAGCATGGTGGCACCTCACACCCCACCCTACAGCATGGCGGCGCCTCACACCCCACAATGCAGCATGGTGGTGCCTCACACCCTACCCTGTAGCATGGCGGCGCCTCACACCCCAAACCCTTCAGCATGGCGGCGCCTCACAACCAACCCTTCAGTATGGCGGTGCCTCACACCCCGCCCTGCAGCATTGCGGCGCCTAACACCTCACTCTGCAGCATGGTGGGGCCACACAAACCCACCCTGCAGCATGGGGTCGCCTCACAACTTACACTGCAGCATGGCGGCGCCTCACACCCCACCCTGCAGCATGGGGTCGCCTTACACCTCACCCTGTAGCATAGCGGTGCCTCATATCCCACCCTGCAGCATGGCGGCGCCTCACACCCCACCCTGCAGCATGGGGACGCCTTACACCTCACCCTGTAGCATAGCGGTGCCTCAAACCCCACCCTGCAGCATGGTGGCGGCTCACACCTCACCCTGCAGCATGGTGACGTTTCACACACCCAACCTTGCAGCATAACGTCGCTTCACTCATCCACCCTGCAGCATAGCGTCGCCTCACACTAAACCCTGCAGCATGGCGTCGCCTTTCACCCAACCCTGCAGCATGGCGGCGCCTCACACTCCACCCTGCAGCATGGCGTCGCCTCACACCCAACCCTGCAGCATGGCGGCGGGCTCACTCATCAACCCTGCAGCATTGCGGCGCCTCACACAAACAACCTTGCAGCATGGCGGCGCCTCACACAGCCCACCTTGCAGCATGGCGGCGCCTCACACCTTACTCTGTAGCATGGCGGCGCCTCAACCCTCACTCTGCAGCATGGCGGGTTTTGCACCCCACCCTGCAGCATGGCGGCGCCTCACACACCCAACGCTGCAGCATGGCGGCGTTTCATACCCCACCCTGCAGCATGGCGGCGCCTTACACCCATTCCAGCAGCATGGCGGCACCTCACACCCCACCCTGCAACATGGCGGCGCCTCACACCCCACCCTGCAGCATGGCGACGCCTCACACCCCACCCTGCAGCATAGCGGCGCCTCACACCATACCCTGCAGCATGGCGGCTCCTCAAACTCCACCCTGCAGCATGGCGGCGCCTCACACCCCACCCTGCAGCATGGGGTCGCTTCACACCTCACCCTGTAGCAAGGCGGCGACTCACCCCACCCTGCAGAATTGCGACGCCTCACACCCAATCCTGCTGCATGGCGGCGCCTCACACCCCAACCTACAGCATGGCGGCGCCTCAACTCCACCCTGCAGCATGGCGGCGCCTCACACCCCACCCTGCAGCATGGGATCGCCTCACACCTCATCCTGAAGCATGGCGGGTCCTCACACCTCTCCCTGCAGCATTGCGGCGCCTCACACCCTACCCCGCAGCATGGCGGCGCCTCATACCTAACCCTGCAGCATGGGGGCGTCTCACACCCCACCCTGCAGCATGGGGGCGCCTCATACCTAACCCTACAGCATGGGGGCGTCTCACACCTCATCCTGTAGCATGGCGGGTCCTCACACCTCTCCCTGCAGCATTGCGGCGTCTCACACCCCACCCCGCAGCATGGCGGCGCCTCATACCTAACCCTGCAGCATGGGGGCGTCTCACACCCCACCCTGCAGCATGGGGGCGCCTCGCACCTCACCCTGTAACATGTCGGCTCCTCACACCTCACCCTGCAGCATGGCGGCGTCTCACACCTCACCCTACAGCATGGCGGGGTCTCACACCCCACCCTGCAGCATGGGGGCGCCTCACACCTCACCCTGCAGCATGGGGGCGCCTGTTGGAAATTTCCAACAATTATTCTCATCCCTAATACATTTGAATGTATCTCCCGTATTAGGCGTCATAATCATTAAATACTTATTCACTAATCCTTAATACAATAGGATGTATTTCCTGTATTAAGCGTCATGATTAACTAACATAACTAATCCATAGTTTAGTGATATAGAATTCATTACTTTAGGATGTGGAGTGTCATGTAATTTTCCTTAGAATCGTGGAAATGTTGCGTCAGTCAGCTAGCCACCGGGAACATTTCATATTAACACAGACTCTAGCCTTATTTTCCTTTTTTTATTAAGGATAATCATTTAGTCATATAATCATAATCATAATCATAGATAATCATAATCATTAGATTCACTTTTCGTTAGTAAATTTATTCTGTTACTGGAAATAATTCATGCAGCAACGATTTGGTGTATCAGTGATATGAATGATAAACAGTATCTTCACTCCAGATCTTTTCTCGTTCATTTAACTGACTGCATCACGAGGAAATAATTGTCGCCACATAATTCCTTTATTATGACGTAAATATTCGTCATAACACATTTTTCTTCCATATAATTTATACTCGGAACCCCTACTGTGAGCTATGCGCATGCGCCACATTCGAGCAGGAAGGGGAGCGACACGCGACAACCGCCATAGGTGTTCTGAAGTTTGCTTATTAACATCACGTTCGGCAGGAAGAGAAGTATCCTTTTAATGGTTTTAGAGGTCCTTAAAAATTAATTAGGTTACCTCCCTATTCCTTACGATGTTTGGCGACACATAATCTTACGTAAGTGTACTGCAGGTCCCCAAATCCATTTAGAATTTACTATTAAATGAATGATTCTAGGGTTTGGAGTGGAATTTACATAATATTTGTATTTCAGCTGGAGTACCAGCGTATGCGAGTCCGTAACGTCTACCACGATCACGTATGTCCTCCAGTAGCCTGTGCAACAAGTTTACGTGTACGAGTATACGATTTGTGAGATGCAAGCTGTGGTATCTACTTAACAGCTAAACAGTCTTTCACGTTTCAGTAGACAAAGTTGCATTTTATTAACCAATTTATTTCATTGATAATATTTTCTTGCAATTTCCAAATTTATTTGTGTGAATATTTATTGATGAGTAGTATGCCGTTGTTACATAAGCTCATGTAGACTAACCTCATACAAGACCCCCAAAATGTGTCATGGGAAGATGGTTCTAAAATGTATAGAATTTTACGGTTCATTGCATAATAGAATTTATTGTCTTTAATCATAGAGATCCATAAGCCACTGTCAGATTTTTTTATCTTTATTTAAGAAAATACAACATAAATCATATATACATATGTTTTACAAGGCAATGCTACATTATAATTCTCATTGAACAAGTGTTACATTGTCACAGAACATGATCTTTAAAACCCCTGAATGTTATACTTATTTTTCTTTAAATGATTTACAAAAATTGGAGATTTTATTTACATTAATTTACAGGGAAAATTATTACATTTATATATGTTTTATATAATTCTCAGTAAACAAATTTTCCATATCATCACCGAGCATGAGCCGTAAACCCCAAACGTTATACCTGATCCTGCCTCGCAAGAACTTCAATATTTTGTCTACTGAGTAACCTTCCTGCCTGCCTATCCACACACAAAAAATGTAATCAGAAATTAACATAATTATTGTATTCTTAATTTTCTTGCATTTTATGTCATATGAAACATTAAAAACCTCATTAACTTCACTCTAATACTTGGTCCATAAAGCTTTAAAGTGTCTTTAATCCAGTTTAAAAGAACAACTTTCTGCTTACAGAAATAAAATATATGCATATTATTCTCATTTCAGTACATTGGTCACATCTATTGTTGTCCTTAATGCCCAACATCAACAACCTATCATTAGTAGGGAGGGTCTCATGAATATAGCGATACAATAGCTCACGTTGTTTGGGGCAATAAATTTAACATGAAGGTTCGCGCATATTACTTGCCAGCTAAAGAGTGATATTCCTCCTCTACTCTAGGAACTATATTTGGTAGTATAACATCATACACTTGTTTACTGTTCATCTTAAAAAAAACTTCAATATTACAAGTCCGCCTGAGAAAATCAATTGCACATGAATAAAAGTGCGGTGAAATAAAGGCAAGGTCAGTATACTCTGGCATATGTATCAAGTAGCTAACACGTAATTTACAAAGTAATGTCCTAGCGTATTTACACTATTCCTCTGCATTATCTCCTTTCTAAGGTAACACATAAGATTGCCAATGACTTATGGTACACATTCAGTATTCCTATTCCACCGTTTTTCTTACCTTTACATAGAGTAGTCCGTTATTAGATACCAACCAACAGAGATTGGTTGGTATCTACCATACCATACATTCTAAAATAGCTTTGTCCAATCTCCATAGCACTTTTCTTGTCAATTGGAAAGCTGTGAGACAAATACCACACTTTAGACCAAATTTGCAATTGATTATTACAGCCTTCTGAAACAGGGTCATTTCCTATTTGACAACATATTCGTTGCAACTATTTATATTTCCAATAGTACTTGCCAATTCGTACTAATGTTTTGTTTTTTAGATGTATACAAGAGTTGTTACATTCTTGTACAGCCACTAGTAAGCATAGCGTTTCGAGCAGGTCACTGGAATACGATCCCCACCGCGAAGAATCGTTGTTACAACCAAGTACACATTTTACTGTTGAGTTAAACAGAGGCTACAGTTAAGGATTTGCGCCAGTAAATCCCCCCAGCCAGGATACGAATCCATGACAAAGCTCTCGCGGAACGCCAGGCGAGTGTCTTATCACTACACCACGGAACTTTAAGACTAACATATGAAATGTTGTTTCATATGTTTTACACCAGCAAATGCAAAGAGCTTTAATAGACTCCACTACCTTGAACCATAACCTGTCCAGTAACTTTATTACACCAATTGCCACGCCCCATCATACACGTTTTTGTTCTTGTTAATGACAGCACCTGTCGCTCTTTCAAGTTGTCTAACTCATCTGTACATTCACCACCGAGTCTTCGTCGACACAAAAATATTGTATCGTCTGCATAACCAACAACAGGAAGAGTCATAGCATTAGGAAGACAAGGTGGACAATAAAGTCATTGTTTTTTATTGTCAAGTACAGTGGCTCTTGAAATATAACATACAAAATCATTGAAAGGGGACATCCCTGACGTACAGATCGTTCAACTGAAAAAGGTTTACTTAAGACTCCATTGATACAGACGCTGCTCTGAACACTGTTATAAAGCATACGGATCCAATCAATAATTCTTGTGCCACTCTACCTTATCCAATATTTCCAATACAAACTGAACATCAACACGGTCAAAGGCTTTCGACCGTCGAGTTTCATGGAGGAAGGACATAATTCCCAGATACATAATATACAGCATCTCTAATTACATATTACAATTGATTATGGATCTTCCAGGCACACCAGAAAGCTGTTCCCTTTGATAAATTTTATCTATTGCAATCCTAAGTCTATTTGCCAGCATTTCGATATTATTTTATAATGCTGGTTTAGCATGGAAGTGGCCTCCAGTTCGTTAGAATATGCAAATCACCCGTTTTAGGTAACATCTTAATAATCCCATGAGATTGTGACATGCTAAGCTTCCTATGCTGTATGCTGTACTGCATCACTTGTACAAAGTCTTTACCATGACATCCCATAGATAGAAATAAAATTCCGCCGGGAACCATCACAGCCAGTGATTTACCCTCCTTTAAACTCTTGACCACACTCCACACCTCCTGCTTATCTACATCTTTCAACAATGACATGTCCATTCTGAATTAAAACCCGTGTACATTTTCCAAGGAAATGCTCCCCCATACCTTGGTCTACTTCACTTTTTGTACAATTTCTCTAATTCACCTCGAACAATAACATACAATCCCATCCGTATTTGTCATATCCGTCCCATCACCTGCTTTAATACCAGTCACAAGTGCTGTACCCTTGTTATTCTTGACTTTACTTAACAAATAAGGCGAAAGTTTTTCACCATACATCCTATCATTAATCTGGAGGCGAACATTGACTCCTTCAGATATTTCATCCGCATTTTGTTAATTCTGTCCTTTAAAATGGTAATTTCTTCATACATGTCTAATCCCATAAAAATTGACCTTGCATAAAGTTGTTTTAATCTGTGTTGGAATAAGATGAACAGATCATGTTTTTCTGCACCTTTCTTTTGACACTTTCACAAAAAACTTTTGCATGCAATTTTACACA
>WNGS01001947.1:17184-81796 GCA_020271785.1 Procambarus virginalis
TCATTGAATATGACCGCATATTCTGTATTCACTAACTTCTGATTTAGGGCTTCTATCCCTCTTACTAGTTTCTTAGCATCAGGGCTTAGCTGAAATAGGAGTTCTCCAAAACTCATTTTCGTAATTTCAAGTGAAGTAAAGAAGTGAATTACTATAGAATGTATTACACTTATTTATACAATGTGCACAACGTTCCGAACCTCCATGGTTCATTCTCAAGTGAAAAGAATTTTCAGAACTGATTGATTTATACCCGTACTCACGTTGCTCCATTCAGAGCAGTGGTAAGCGCTCGACGAATATAAGCATTGAGAACACTGGCTTTGTATCTTTGGGGGCACTCACTTCTACCGTTCAGGCATAATCCTATGTTGGTGGCTTGGTATATACGTTGGTGCTTAAGAGGTTCCTGTTTTTGTTATTAGTACATCCAAGAATGGCAGACTGTTATTTTCACTATTTTCATGTGTAAATCGGAGTACTGACTCTCTCTCTAGATGGCTTTTTTGATCAATTAGTTCATCTGAGTCTTTTACTATTACAGTGTTCTCAATGCTTATATTCGTCGAGCGCTTACCCACTGCTCTGAATGGAGCAACGTGAGTAGAGAGTTTGAAAGAGTAACTCAGGTATTGGTGAACAACGGATATAGCAACGCAGAAATAAACACTGCTATAAGAAGACACTTGGACCGTTGGTATAATCCAGAACCTAGAACAGAAACCACAATACCTCCAATAAAATTATATTACAATCAACCATGCACAGTGAACATAAAAAAGAAGAAAGAATAATGAAAGAAATAATTCGCTAAGGAGTAAAAAGCACTATTCCTGACAAAAACATAGACCTGATCATATTCTATAAAACAAAGAAGATTACTGTGTGGGTTTCTTTTTTGCTTTCACGACTGCAATGCGTACGTCGCCAGTGTACATGTGGCAGACGCTTCAAGAGGCTGTCGGAATTAGCAGAATAGAAAATACGAGAGCAACCGTACTGGGCCTGGGAGCAAGGGAGCCGGTCGGGGAGGCGGGCGGCCGAGCGGACAGCACGCTGGACTTGTGATCCTGTGGTCCTGGGTTCAATCCCAGGCGCCGGCGCAAAACAATGGGCAGAGTTTCTTTCACCCTATGCCCCTGTTACCTAGCAGTAAAATAGGTACCTGGGTGTTAGTCAGCTGTCACGGGCTGCTTCCTGGGGATGGAGGCCTGGTCGAGGACCGGGCCGCGAGGACACTAAAGCCCCAAAATCATCTCAAGATAACCTCAAGATAAGGTCGAGTTAGAGTCCTTGAGGGTCTCTTCTCAGACTAGCCTCACCTGGTCCTGCTCCACGTTGGTCGTTGGAATCTCCTCAATGATGTAACACTTTAAGAGACTCCTAGGGTCCTCATCACATTTATAGTTTAGTGAATTAGGCAACTCGGTGTTGGAGACACTTAGAGCTGAAGGCTTGAGTAATATTGGCAGTATTCAGAAGTGGTTCAACGGAAACACCGCATAAAACTTAACAGTAGTTTATTTACTAACTTAACCACTAATACACAGGTGCTTGATTTACTTTAGATTGGCGTCAGCAAAGCTATGGTTGTATTAGCGAGACTCTTGACGTCTGACTAATCGACTCGTATCCACTCGTGGAGAACCACCTAACTTAACACAGTTGACAGCCAATCATTAAAACGGCAACCTAACTGCCGGTATGCAAAGGGATCACAAGAGTTCCAACCGGATACTCGGTAATGATGATATGCAATAAATCACAAATACACTGTCAATGGGACAGGCAATAACATGCACAATAATAATCACACAATAACTAAATGTGTTGTGTATGTGAAGCTCACATTCACAGACGAGTGAAATGCCGCGATACCACACAGATAACCACGCATTCACCGTCGATTCACCTATAACCTGTGTCAGGTATGAGAAGGTGAGAACTGTGGTTGATCACTCAGATCAACACAGACACAATAAAACAATGACAAGATCTTGTACTTACAGATAAGGTACCTGGAGATACCCAACATGCAGTTTACTATCCAGAATTAAGAGAAATAGGCTTGTGCACGAAGGTTTGTGCACTGTGCACTGCAATGAGCCATTCCAGTCAGCTGTGGGAGGATCTTGGGAGACATACTCCCACAACTACCGACCTCCTTATTACAAACAGCCCGAAGCCAACGGAGAACCATTTACAGCAGTCAAGCATTGTACACTTGCCCCCACGAAGGTGTAACCTTCAATAGGTATGACGTCGACCAAGCTGACGAGGCGCTTTACCTATCATCTTCAATCCGGTTTCCCCAGGAATCACACGAGACAAGCCCATGACATCACCCTAACAAGAGAAATGTTGAATAAAAACTCTTGTGTAATAGACAAAACCCAAGATGTAAGAAGATTACAAATTCTTGAAGCAATTCACATAAGAACAGAACAACCTACCATGAACACCCAAATCACGGAACTATTTACTCTACCCACCATGAGAGTAAGGACAAGACCAGAACATAACGATGCCAACACAGAAGACAATGTTCAACATAACAGGCATATTACACCTGATTAACCATTGTATGTGCTTCGTCCCCAATTTGCCCCTTGCTTTATCCATTATTCTAATTGTTTTTTCTCCTGACCCGTACTGGTATAAATCTAAGGCGATTTGTAATTTCTTATCACTTGAGAATGAACTATGTAGGTTCGAAACGTTGTGCAATTGTATAATAAATGTAATACATTCAATATTTATTTACTTTTTTTTCTTCACGTCGAAAATAAGCATGACTTTTGGAGAACTCCTCTTCCAACTAAACCCTGATGTAAGAACACTAGTTAGAGGGATAGAAGCCCTAAACCAGATGATAGTTAATACTGAATATGCTCTCATATTCAATAAGATATGTATAATAGGAAACCTACTGCCAGTATACTGCAATATATATATATATATATATATATAATATATATATATATATATTATATATATATATATATATATATATAATAACCATCTTTGTAACCTATATGTAACTCCTTTTTGTAACAAAGTTCAAATAAAGCAAATATATAGTGTACACACAAAAGAATGGGGGTGGTAGGAGAAGATAATATTAGTGTTCAGTGAGAAACCACAAGGTCTCCTCTGAATACTTTTTATTTTCTTCTCCGAGGCTATGGGTCCCCACATTGGCACCAGAGGTGGTACCCTCACAAAATTAAAAAAAAAAAAAATAAATATATATATATATATATATATATATATATATATATATATATATATATATATATATATATATGTATATAGTATATTTTGGTAGCGGTCTTTCCTGTAGACATATATTATTGAATGTGACCGAAAGGGTGAGATCAATGATTCCATCACGACTCTTCTCTAGATTCCTTACATTTTTCTTCACTTGAGAAAGAAGCTGAAAAATTTACTCTCCAAAGTTCATTTTCACATTTTTATTTACTCTGGCGCTAAAAGATGCGTCATTAAAGGATTCGTTAACTCTTGTTAACAATGTCAAAGGCAGAGCTGCAATGATTTCAAATTATTGTTGTTGTCTTAGATTCAGTTACTCAGAACATAAAGTTTCAAGTAGCACGGGCTATGGTGAGCCCGTAGTGGACTTACCTGGCACAGGAGCGGGGCAAGTAGCACGGCTATGGTGAGCCCGTATGTAGAGGCTCTTTGGAGCCAATTTCAAATTGTCTTCGTGCATAATATGTACCCAAGGATGAGGTGAATGGTGTGAGGAGAATTAGTACCTCACATTACTGACGCATTATGTATCAACAAACAAGCTAAACTATTATTAAAATCTATTTTAACATAGGTTATGCATGTTAAACATCTTTGGCTAAATATCAACTGTAATATTTATATTACAGAGTTGCATCATAATAAATGAACATAGAGGTAATTAAACACATCATTTCATTACTGCACGAGACCACACATTGCTCAGTGACACTACAGGCGAGTGTTCAGCCACACAATGACGCGAGGCTCGCCAATAGTGTTCAGCCACACAATGACGCGAGCCTCGCCAATAGTGTTCAGCCACACAATGACGCGAGGCTCGCCAATAGTGTTCAGCCACACAATGACGCGAGCCTCGCCAATAGTGTTCAGCCACACAATGACGCGAGCCTCGCCAATAGTGTTCAGCCACACAATGACGCGAGGCTCGCCAATAGTGTTCAGCCACACAATGACGCGAGGCTCGCCAATAGTGTTCAGCCACACAATGACGCGAGGCTCGCCAATAGTGTTCAGCAACACAATGACGCGAGCCTCGCCAATAGTGTTCAGCCACACAATGACGCGAGGCTCGCCAATAGTGTTCAGCCACACAATGACGCGAGGCTCGCCAATAGTGTTCAGCCACACAATGACGCGAGGCTCGCCAATAGTGTTCAGCCACACAATGACGCGAGCCTCGCCAATAGTGTTCAGCCACACAATGACGCGAGGCTCGCCAATATGTTCAGCCACACAATGACGCGAGCCTCGCCAATAGTGTTCAGCCACACAATGACGCGAGGCTCGCCAATAGTGTTCAGCAACACAATGACGCGAGCCTCGCCAATAGTGTTCAGCCACACAATGACGCGAGCCTCGCCAATAGTGTTCAGCCACACAATGACGCGAGCCTCGCCAATATTACGCCAGCCGCCGCCTACCAATTTAAATTCAGAACGTTTTGTATTTTTCCTTCCAGAACTTTCGCAGAATTAATAATCATGTCAGATACGTGTATTTCTTCATTGCAGTTTAAATATTTATCAAAATTTAATTAACTTTGGTAAGTTTTTCAGCGGTTCTTTAACATGACCATGATTGCGAGTCATGAGGATAGCGAGGGTAAACTTTGTGTATAGTGTTGGAAGTGAGAGTAGAGGTGATCATGACAGGTGTACCGCCTGCGGCTGTCTGCCAGGGGCCCAGACCTACAGAGACGTGGATGACAGTGTACCACCGGCGGCTGTCTTCCAGGGACCAGACCTACAGAGACGTGGATGACAGGTGTACCACCGGCGGCTGTCTTCCAGGGACCAGACCTACAGAGACGTGGATGACAGGTGTACCGCCTGCGGCTGTCTCCAGGGGCCAGACCTACAGAGACGAAGATGACAGGTGTACCACCCGCGGCTGTCTTCCAGGGACCAGACCTACAGAGACGTGGATGACAGGTGTACCACCCGTGGCTGTCTTCCAGGGACCAGACCTACAGAGACGTGGATGACAGGTGCCACCCGTGGCTGTCTTCCAGGGGCCAGACCTACAGAGACGTGGATGACAGGTGTACCACCCGCGGCTGTCTTCCAGGGACCAGACCTACAGAGACGTGGATGACAGGTGTACCGCCTGCGGCTGTCTTCCAGGGACCAGACCTACAGAGACGTGGATGACAGGTGTACCACCCGCGGCTGTCTTCCAGGGACCAGACCTACAGAGACGTGGATGACAGGTGTACCACCCCGCGGCTGTCTTCCAGGGACCAGACCTACAGAGACGTGGATGACAGGTGTACCACCCGCGGCTGTCTTCCAGGGACACAGACCTACAGAGACGTGGATGACAGGTGTACCACCCGCGGCTGTCTTCCAGGGACCAGACCTACAGAGACGTGGATGACAGGTGTACCACCCGGGCTGTCTTCCAGGGGCCAGACCTACAGAGACGTGGATGACAGGTGTACCACCCGCGGCTGTCTTCCAGGGACCAGACCTACAGAGACGAGGATGACAGGTGTACCACCCGCGGCTGTCTTCCAGGGACCAGACCTACAGAGACGTGGATGACAGGTGTACCACCCGCGGCTGTCTTCCAGGGACCAGACCTACAGAGACGTGGATGACAGGTGTACCACCCGCGGCTGTCTTCCAGGGACCAGACCTACAGAGACGTGGATGACAGGTGTACCACCCGCGGCTGTCTTCCAGGGACCAGACCTACAGAGACGTGGATGACAGGTGTACCACCGCGCTGTCTTCCAGGGACCAGACCTACAGAGACGTGGATGACAGGTGTACCACCCGCGGCTGTCTTCCAGGGACCAGACCTACAGAGACGTGGATGACAGGTGTACCGCCTGCGGCTGTCTTCCAGGGACCAGACCTACAGAGACGTGGATGACAGGTGTACCACCTGCGGCTGTCTTCCAGGGACCAGACCTACAGAGACGTGGATGACAGGTGTACCACCCGCGGCTGTCTTCCAGGGACCAGACCTACAGAGACGTGGATGACAGGTGTACCACCCGCGGCTGTCTTCCAGGGACCAGACCTACAGAGACGTGGATGACAGGTGTACCACCCGCGGCTGTCTTCCAGGACCAGACCTACAGAGACGTGGATGACAGGTGTACCACCTGCGGCTGTCTTCCAGGGCCAGACCTACAGAGACGTGGATGACAGGTGTACCACCTGCGGCTGTCTTCCAGGGGCCAGACCTACAGAGACGTGGATGACAGGTGTACCACCACGGCGGCTGTCTTCCAGGGACCAGACCTACAGAGACGTGGATGACAGGTGTACCACCCGCGGCTGTCTTCCAGGGACCAGACCTACAGAGACGTGGATGACAGGTGTACCGCCGTGCGGCTGTCTGCCAGGGGCCAGACCTACAGAGACGTGGATGACAGGTGTACCACCCGCGGCTGTCTTCCAGGGGCCAGACCTACAGAGACGTGGATGACAGTGTACCACCTGCGGCTGTCTTCCAGGGACCAGACCTACAGAGACGTGGATGACAGGTGTACCACCCGCGGCTGTCTTCCAGGGACCAGACCTACAGAGACGTGGATGACAGGTGTACCACCCGCGGCTGTCTTCCAGGGACCAGACCTACAGAGACGTGGATGACAGGTGTACCACCCGCGGCTGTCTTCCAGGGACCAGACCTACAGAGACGTGGATGACAGCAGACACTGGAAATCTATGCGTGTTTTCCCTGAAAATTTTAATTTTCTTCTATATTGATTTCCTTTTATTTTGTATTATACATTTATTTGATTCGTAAAATTTGGGAACTTTACACAAACAGGATCACATTGCGTGATGCATCATATGAACAAATCCACAAGCGCCGTGACGAGGATTCGAACCCGCGTCCGAGAGCATCCCAGACGCTGATCCTCGTCACGGCGCTTGTGAATTTGTTCATATGATGCATCACGCAGTTGTGATCTCTGTGTGTAATGAAGTAGGGCGAAGAGGGGGAACGGCCTATTGACATAGCTCGAGTGCAGGGGGGAGTTGTGTAAAACCCTGGTTTGTGTCTCGGAGAGGCTGCAGGATCCAGTAAGTTCAGTAGAACTTCGGTTGCAGCTCCTTTTGACCACGTCGTACCTCAGTCGATTAAGGCAGCGTCTGGGATGCTCTCGGACGCAGGTTCGAATCCTCGTCACGCCCCTTGTGGATTGGTTCATTTGGGAATTATTGAGTAGCTCTGACGATCATCACTACAGTTACAATAAATACAAGAAACAAATGGATTATGAAATGCATATTATAAATTATTTAACACTTAAGAACACAAAACACATTGTTTATCACTCATCTTTTTAAGGATATTATATATTTTTAATTTTGCCGTAAAGGGCGAGTTTATTGAGCAGCGTCACTCATCCTGTGATTGAGCACACTGTTATGACCCGCCTCTATGAAACATGCTCGTGCCTGACACAGGGTTACTTTATCTCCCGGGTCTATCACTCTTCTATTGTCAGTAAGGTTATGAACCCCACACACCCTATGATATAAAGCAAGACACCAGGTGTTGGAGACCGGGAAACATAAAACAACAGATAAAAATTTAAGTATATGTATATAAATCACTATGGCTTATTCTTATAATATAAACACAACATATATATATATATATATATATATATATATATATATATATATATAGTATGGTGTGTGTTGTGTGTGTGTGTGTGTGGTGTGTAAATCACGAAAAATAAACACGTGATTAAAAATGTGACAGTGTTAGACCACGGATGAAAATTGAAACAAGAATTTCCTAAGTACTTTCGTATATTAATACATCTTCAGAAGGAGTGGTTTTACAGGTCGAGTACTGGACATAAATATGCAGGAGAGATTGGTGGAGTGAGGTGAGGTACAATACGTGGACACAAATATGAGCTGCACAAAAACTGCAGAGGGACTATTAGCCCATTTGATGCAGCTCCCATTCATAACCACACACAGCCCACACATGGATAATCATAGCATAAGATAGTAAATATTTACAATGAATTAGTGAGACAAATGTGTTCCGATGATACTACTCAAATCGCCTTTTAATTGATCTATTAAAATGGATCTAAGTTATATAAACCACTGCTAATGTTCAAATTACTTTCTTTTGTGATCTGTATCAAAGCAGATTTAATATGTTTCTCTTATAAATGCTTTTACAATTCGTTATTGAAGAAGCCATCTCCCAATCAATTTAGTGAGCATCTTCTGACAAATGAACGAACAAAGCATTAGACAATATATGGCCATGTCTTACAGAGTATTTATGTTGCGATATTCTACATTATAAATCTTTAGATGTTTGCCCAACATAGAACTTATTACAGTCTTTACAAGGTATTATCAACCTACCCTGGCTTTGCGCCCTGGTGAGGCCACTCCAGACCGACAACCAGAGCGCAACTCCATAGTCTCCTGAGACTGATGGATGCCTACTACTACTACTATATAAATGACACAATTACACTACGAGGGCTGTTCCTAACTAATAGCTTACCAACATATTTCCATAGCTAAACAATACTTGTATATCAAAAGTTTCAAGGCCTTGTCAATATTCTCAAACCCAGAGAAATATGTAAACATAACACATTCTTTGGGCGAATTTTTTATTTGATATATAATTATAATATGTACGACGTGCTTTGTTACGGCAAACTTCCAAAAAATTCCGTGGGGGTAACAAAGCTTGAGACCAAATCGAATCATATTCTTAAACTCTTCTTCGTCTAAGATTCTGACTCACAACTCGAAGAGCTCTAGATACATTGAAGAAAAATTGACTTTCACATTGCATCTATGCCCTGAAAANGGCTTCTATCCCTCTAACTATTTTCTTAGCATCAGGGCTTAGCTGAAATAGGAGTCTCCAAAACTCATTTTCGTAATTTCAAGGTGAAGTAAGACGTGAATTACTATAGAATATATTACACTTATTTATACAATGTGCACAACGTTTCGAACCTCACGGTTCATTCTCAAGTGAAAAGAATTTTCAGAACTGATTGATTTATACCCGCACTGGGTCAGGTGACAAGACAATAAAGGTGAAAACATAGGGGATACATAAGGATAAGTGGGGGTGAAACATAAGAATAGAGGTAACTGCGGAAGGCCTATTGGCCCATACGAGGCAGCTCCTATTTACATACAAAGATTAATCAGGTGTAATTGGCCTGTTATGTGGAACATTGTCTTCTGTGTTGGCATCGTTATGTTCTGGTCTTGTCCTTACTCTCATGGTGGGTAGAGTAAATAGTTCCGTGATTTGGGTGTTCATGGTAGGTTGTTCTATTCTTATGTGAATTGCTTCAAGAATTTGTAATCTTCTTGCATCTTGGGTTTTGTCTATTATACAGGTATTTTGTTCAACATTTCTCTTGTTAGGGTGATGTCATGGGCTTGTCTCATGTGATTCCTGGGGGCACCGGATTGAAGATGGCATGTCAAACGCCTCGTCAGCTCGGTCGACGTCATACCTATGTACTTAGATTGAAGGTTACATCCTTCGTGGGGGCAAGTGTACATGTATACAACGCTTGACTGCTGTAGAGGGTTCTCCGTCGGCTTCGGGCTGTTTTTGATAAGGAGTTCGGAAGTCTTCTTGGTTTTGTAGAAAATGATCAGGTCTATGTTTTGGTTAGGAGTAATGCTTTTTACTCCTTTACGGATTATTTCTATCAGTATTCTTTCCTCTTTTATATGTTCACTGTGCATGGTTGATTTGTAATATAATTTTATCGGAGGTATTGTGGTTTCTGTTCTAGGTTCAGGATTATACCAACGCTCCAAGTGTCTTTTATAGCAGTGTTTATTTCCGCGTTGCTATATCCGTTGTTCACCAATATCTGAGTTACTCTTTCAAACTCTCTACTCACGTTGCTCCATTCGGAGCAGTGGGTAAGCGCTCGACGAATATAAACATTGAGAACACTGGCTTTGTATCTTTTGGGGCACTCACTTCTACCGTTCAGGCATAATCCTATGTTGGTGGGCTTGGTATATACGTTGGTGCTTAAGAGGTTCCTGTTTTTGTTATTAGTACATCCAAGAATGGCAGACTGTTATTTTCGCTATTTTCATGTGTAAATCGGAGTACTGACTCTCTCTAGATGGCTTTTTTGATCAATTAGTTCATCTGAGTCTTTTACTATTACAGTGCTCTCAATGCTTATATTCGTCGAGCGCTTACCCACTGCTCTGAATGGAGCAACGTGAGTAGAGAGTTTGAAAGAGTAACTCAGGTATTGGTGAACAACGGATATAGCAACGCAGAAATAAACACTGCTATAAGAAGACACTTGGACCGTTGGTATAATCCAGAACCTAGAACAGAAACCACAATACCTCCAATAAAATTATATTACAAATCAACCATGCACAGTAAACATAAAAAAGAAGAAAGAATAATGAAAGAAATAATTCGCTAAGGAGTAAAAAGCACTATTCCTGACAAAAACATAGACCTGATCATTTTCTATAAAACAAAGAAGATTACTGTGTGGGTTTTCTTTTTTACTGTCACGACTGCAATGCGTACGTCGCCAGTGTACATGTGGCAGACGCTTCACGAAGCTGTCGGAATTAGCAGAATAGAAAATACGAGAGCAACCGTACAGGGCCTGGGAGCAAGGGAGCCGGTCGGGGAGGCGGGCGGCCGAGCGGACAGCACGCTGGACTTGTGATCCTGTGGTCCTGGGTTCAATCCCAGGCGCCGGCGCAAAACAATGGGCAGAGTTTCTTTCACCCTATGCCCCTGTTACCTAGCAGTAAAATAGGTACCTGGGTGTTAGTCAGCTGTCACGGGCTGCTTCTTGGGGGTGGAGGCCTGGTCGAGGACCGGGCCGCGAGGACACTAAAGCCCCAAAATCATCTCAAGATAACCTCAAGATAAGGTCGAGTTAGAGTCCTTGAGGGTCTCTTCTCAGACTAGCCTCACCTGGTCCTGCTCCACATTGATCGTTGGAATCTCCTCAATGATGTAACACTTTAAGGGACTCCTAGGGTCCTCATCAAATTTATAGTTTAGTGACTTACAGGCAACTCGGTGTTGAAGACACTTAGAGCTGAAGGCTGGAGTAATGTTGGCAGTATTCAGAAGTGGTTCAACGGAAACACCGCATAATGCTTAACAGTAGTTTATTTACTAACTTAACCACTAATACACAGGGTGCTTGATTTACTTTAGATTGGCGTCAGCAAAGCTATGGTTGCATTAGCGAGACTCTTGACGTCTGGCTAAACGACTCGTATCCACTCGTGGAGAACCACCTAACTTAACACAGTTGACAGCCAATCATTAAAACGGCAACCTAACTGCCGGTATGCAAAGGGATCACAAGAGTTCCAACCGGATACTCGGTAATGATGATATGCAATAAATCACAAATACACTGTCAGTGGGACAGGCAATAACATGCACATAATAATCACACAATAACTAAATGTGTTGTGTATGTGAAACTCACATTCACAGACGAGTGAAATGCCGCGATACCACACAGATAAACACGCATTCACCGTCGATTCACCTATAACCTGTGTCAGGTATGAGAAGGTGAGAACTGTGGTTGATCCCTCAGATCAACACAGACACAATAAAACAATGAAAAGATCTTGTACTTACAGATAAGGTACCTGGAGATACCCAAAATGCCAGTTTACTATCCAGAATTAAGAGAAATAGGCTTGTGCACGAAGGTTTGTGCACTGTGCACTGCAATGAGCCATTCCAGTCAGCTGTGGGAGGATCTTGGGAGACATACTCCCACAACTACCGACCTCCTTATTAAAAACAGCCCGAAGCCAACGGAGAACCATTTACAGCAGTCAAGCATTCTATACTTGTACACTTGCCCCCACGAAGGTGTAACCTTCAATAGGTATGACGTCGACCAAGCTGACGAGGCGTTTGACCTGTCATCTTCAATCCGGTGCCCCCAGGAATCACATGAGACAAGCCCATGACATCACCCTAACAAGAGAAATGTTGAATAAAAACTCTTGTGTAATAGACAAAACCCAAGATGTAAGAAGATTACAAATTCTTGAAGCAATCCACATAAGAATAGAACAACCTACCATGAACACCCAAATCACGGAACTATTTACTCCACCCACCATGAGAGTAAGGACAAGACCAGAACATAACGATGCCAACACAGAAGACACTGTTCAACATAATAGGCTTATTACACCTGATTAACCACAGACATTTGTAAATACATGTCTCCTAGTGGACTGATGAAAGGGGCTTCCTTTGTACATGCTTCGAGAAGACTCTTCAAGTGTGGCTCAGGTATGTCTAATTTGGGGGAGCTCTCGTCTCTGTATACTTTGTCCAGTATCATTCCTATGGTTGTGTCGACTGGGACGTTGGTAAATAGGGATTCCACGTCCTGGGAAGCAATGATTCCATCGGGCTGAGTAGATTTGATTAATTCTAGGATTAATTAATATATATATATATGTATATCACTAAGAACTCTTTGACCCGGCCAGGATTCGAACCCATGCCGTCCAGGATCACCCCTAAACGTACACAGTACCGTGACCACCGCACCAATGATCGTCTAGACGATCATTGGTGCGGTGGTCACGGTACTGTGTACGTTTAGGGGTGATCCTGGACGGCATGGGTTCGAATCCTGGCCGGGTCAAAGAGTTCTTAGTGATATATGGCTTGCGCGTTCATGCAGCTTTCTCACATATATGTATATATATAGTATATTTTGGTAGCGGTCTTTCCTGTAGACATATGTTATTGAATGTGACCAAAAGGGTGAGATCAATGATTCCATCACGACTCTTCTCGAGTTTCCTTACATTTTTCTTCACTTGAGAAAGAAGCTGAAAAATTAACTCTCCAAAGTTCATTTTTACAATTTTATTTACTCTGGCGCTAAAAGATGCGTCATTAAAGGATTCGTTAACTCTTGTTAACAAAGTCAAAGGCAGAGCTGCAATGATTTCAAATTATTGTTGTTGTTTTAGATTCAGTTACTCAGAACATAAAGTTCCAAGTAGCACGGGCTATGGTGAGCCCGTAGTGGACTTACCTGGCACAGGAGCGGGGCCAGTAGCACGGGCTATGGTGAGCCCGTAGTGGACTTACCTGGCACAGGAGCGGGGCAAGTAGCACTGGCTATGGTGAGCCCGTAGTGGACTATCCTGGCACAGGAGCGGGGCAAGTAGCACTGGCTATGGTGAGCCCGTATGTAGAGGCTCTTTGGAGCCAATTTCAAATTGTCTTCGTGCATAATATGTACCCAAGGATGAGGTGAATGGTGTAAGGAGAATTAGTACCTCACATTACTGACGCATTATGTATCAACAAACAAGCTAAACTATTATTAAAATCTATTTTAACATAGGTTATGCATGTTAAACATCTTTGGCTAAATATCAACTGTAATATTTATATTACAATGTTGCATCATAATATATGAACATAGAGGTAAGTAAACACATTATTTCATTACTGCACGAGACCCCACATTGCTCAGTGACACTACACACGAGTGTTCAGCCACACAATGACGCGAGCCTCGCCAGTAGTGTTCAGCCACACAATGACGCGAGCCTCGCCAGTAGTGTTCAGCCACACAATGACGCGAGGCTCGCCAATAGTGTTCAGCCACACAATGACGCGAGCCTCGCCAATAGTGTTCAGCCACACAATGACGCGAGCCTCGCCAGTAGTGTTCAGCCACACAATGACGCGAGCCTCGCCAATAGTGTTCAGCCACACAATGACGCGAGCCTCGCCAGTAGTGTTCAGCCACACAATGACGCGAGGCTCGCCAATAGTGTTCAGCCACACAATGACGCGAGCCTCGCCAATAGTGTTCAGCCACACAATGACGCGAGGCTCGCCAGTAGTGTTCAGCCACACAATGACGCGAGCCTCGCCAATAGTGTTCAGCCACACAATGACGCGAGGCTCGCCAATAGTGTTCAGCCACACAATGACGCGAGCCTCGCCAGTAGTGTTCAGCCACACAATGACGCGAGGCTCGCCAGTAGTGTTCAGCCACACAATGACGCGAGGCTCGCCAATAGTGTTCAGCCACACAATGACGCGAGGCTCGCCAATAGTGTTCAGCCACACAATGACGCGAGCCTCGCCAATAGTGTTCAGCCACACAATGACGCGAGGCTCGCCAATAGTGTTCAGCCACACAATGACGCGAGCCTCGCCAATAGTGTTCAGCCACACAATGACGCGAGCCTCGCCAGTAGTGTTCAGCCACACAATGACGCGAGGCTCGCCAGTAGTGTTCAGCCACACAATGACGCGAGGCTCGCCAATAGTGTTCAGCCACACAATGACGCGAGGCTCGCCAATAGTGTTCAGCCACACAATGACGCGAGGCTCGCCAATAGTGTTCAGCCACACAATGACGCGAGCCTCGCCAATAGTGTTCAGCCACACAATGACGCGAGGCTCGCCAGTAGTGTTCAGCCACACAATGACGCGAGCCTCGCCAATAGTGTTCAGCCACACAATGACGCGAGGCTCGCCAATAGTGTTCAGCCACACAATGACGCGAGGCTCGCCAATAGTGTTCAGCCACACAATGACGCGAGCCTCGCCAATAGTGTTCAGCCACACAATGACGCGAGCCTCGCCAATAGTGTTCAGCAACACAATGACGCGAGGCTCGCCAATATTACGCCAGCCGCCGCCTACCAATTTAAATTCAGAAACGTTTTGTATTTTTTCTGCCAGAACTTTCGCAGAATTAATAATCATGTCAGATACGTGTATTTTCTTCATTGCAGTTTAAATATTTATCAAAATTTAATTAACTTTGGTAAGTTTTTCAGCGGTTCTTTAACATGACCATTGATTGCGAGTCATGAGGATAGCGAGGGTAAACTTTGTGTATAGTGTTGGAAGTGAGAGTAGAGGTGATCATGACAGGTGTACCGCCTGCGGCTGTCTTCCAGGGGCCAGACCTACAGAGACGTGGATGACAGGTGTACCACCCGCGGCTGTCTTCCAGGGACCAGACCTACAGAGACGTGGATGACAGGTGTACCACCGGCGGCTGTCTGCCAGGGGCCAGACCTACAGGGACGTGGATGACAGGTGTACCGCCTGCGGCTGTCTTCCAGGGACCAGACCTACAGAGACGTGGATGACAGGTGTACCGCCTGCGGCTGTCTTCCAGGGGCCAGACCTACAGAGACGAGGATGACAGGTGTACCACCCGCGGCTGTCTTCCAGGGACCACACCTGCAGAGACGTGGATGACAGGTGTACCGCCTGCGGCTGTCTTCCAGGGACCAGACCTACAGAGACGTGGATGACAGGTGTACCGCCTGCGGCTGTCTTCCAGGGGCAAGACCTACAGAGACGTGGATGACAGGTGTACCACCCGCGGCTGTCTTCCAGGGGCCAGACCTACAGAGACGTGGATGACAGGTGTACCACCCGCGGCTGTCTTCCAGGGGCCAGACCTACAGAGACGTGGATGACAGGTGTACCGCCCGCGGCTGTCTTCCAGGGACCAGACCTACAGAGACGTGGATGACAGGTGTACCACCCGCGGCTGTCTTCCAGGGACCAGACCTACAGAGACGTGGATGACAGGTGTACCACCCGCGGCTGTCTTCCAGGGACCAGACCTACAGAGACGTGGATGACAGGTGTACCACCCGCGGCTGTCTTCCAGGGGCCAGACCTACAGAGACGTGGATGACAGGTGTACCACCCGCGGCTGTCTTCCAGGGACCAGACCTACAGAGACGTGGATGACAGGTGTACCACCCGCGGCTGTCTTCCAGGGACCAGACCTACAGAGACGTGGATGACAGGTGTACCACCCGCGGCTGTCTTCCAGGGACCAGACCTACAGAGACGTGGATGACAGGTGTACCACCTGCGGCTGTCTTCCAGGGACCAGACCTACAGAGACGTGGATGACAGGTGTACCACCTGCGGCTGTCTTCCAGGGACCAGACCTACAGAGACGAGGATGACAGGTGTACCACCGGCGGCTGTCTTCCAGGGACCAGACCTACAGAGACGTGGATGACAGGTGTACCACCGGCGGCTGTCTTCCAGGGACCAGACCTACAGAGACGTGGATGACAGGTGTACCACCCGCGGCTGTCTTCCAGGGACCAGACCTACAGAGACGTGGATGACAGGTGTACCACCCGCGGCTGTCTTCCAGGGGCCAGACCTACAGAGACGTGGATGACAGGTGTACCACCCGCGGCTGTCTTCCAGGGCCAGACCTACAGAGACGTGGATGACAGGTGTACCACCCGCGGCTGTCTTCCAGGGACCAGTGTTCCCTGGAAGACAGGCTGTCTTCCAGACCTACAGAGACGAGGATGACAGGTGTACCTCCCGCGGCTGTCTTCCAGGGACCAGACCTACAGAGACGTGGATGACAGGTATACCACCCGCGGCTGTCTTCCAGGGACCAGACCTACAGAGACGTGGATGACAGGTGTACCACCGGCGGCTGTCTTCCAGGGACCAGACCTACAGAGACGAGGATGACAGGTGTACCACCGGCGGCTGTCTTCCAGGGACCAGACCTACAGAGACGTGGATGACAGGTGTACCACCGGCGGCTGTCTTCCAGGGACCAGACCTACAGAGACGTGGATGACAGGTATACCACCGCGGCTGTCTTCCAGGGACCAGACCTACAGAGACGTGGATGACAGGTGTACCACCGGCGGCTGTCTTCCAGGGACCAGACCTACAGAGACGTGGATGACAGGTGTACCACCGGCGGCTGTCTTCCAGGGACCAGACCTACAGAGACGTGGATGACAGGTGTACCACCCGCGGCTGTCTTCCAGGGACCAGACCTACAGAGACGTGGATGACAGTGTACCACCCGCGGCTGTCTTCCAGGGGCCAGACCTACAGAGACGTGGATGACAGGTGTACCACCTGCGGCTGTCTTCCAGGGACCAGACCTACAGAGACGTGGATGACAGGTGTACCACCGCGGCTGTCTTCCAGGGGCCAGACCTACAGAGACGTGGATGACAGGTGTACCACCGGCGGCTGTCTGCCAGGGACCAGACCTACAGAGACGTGGATGACAGGTGTACCACCGGCGGCTGTCTGCCAGGGACCAGACCTACAGAGACGTGGATGACAGGTGTACCACCGGCGGCTGTCTGCCAGGGACCAGACCTACAGAGACGTGGATGACAGGTGTACCACCGGCGGCTGTCTGCCAGGGACCAGACCTACAGAGACGTGGATGACAGGTGTACCACCCGCGGCTGTCTTCCAGGGACCAGACCTACAGAGACGTGGATGACAGGTGTACCACCGGCGGCTGTCTGCCAGGGGCCAGACCTGCAGAGACGTGGATGACAGGTGTACCACCCGCGGCTGTCTTCCAGGGACCAGACCTACAGAGACGTGGATGACAGGTGTACCACCCGCGGCTGTCTTCCAGGGACCAGACCTACAGAGACGTGGATGACAGGTGTACCACCTGCGGCTGTCTTCCAGGGACCAGACCTACAGAGACGTGGATGACAGGTGTACCACCCGCGGCTGTCTTCCAGGGACCAGACCTACAGAGACGTGGATGACAGGTGTACCGCCTGCGGCTGTCTTCCAGGGACCAGACCTACAGAGACGTGGATGACAGGTGTACCACCCGCGGCTGTCTTCCAGGGACCAGACCTAGAAGAGACGACGATGACAAGTGTACCACCCGCGGCTGTCTTCCAGGGGCCAGACCTTCAGAGACGTGGATGACAGGTGTACCACCCGCGGCTGTCTTCCAGGGACCAGACCTTCAGAGACGTGGATGACAGGTGTACCACCCGCGGCTGTCTTCCAGGGACCAGACCTACAGAGACGAGGATGACAGGTGTACCACCCGCGGCTGTCTGCCAGGGGCAAGACCTACAGAGACGTGGATGACAGGTGTACCACCCGCGGCTGTCTGCCAGGGACCAGACCTACAGAGACGTGGATGACAGGTGTACCACCCGCGGCTGTCTGCCAGGGACCAGACCTACAGAGACGTGGATGACAGGTGTACCACCCGCGGCTGTCTTCCAGGGACCAGACCTACAGAGACGTGGATGACAGGTGTACCTCCCGCGGCTGTCTTCCAGGGACCAGACCTACAGAGACGTGGATGACAGGTGTACCACCGGCGGCTGTCTTCCAGGGACCAGACCTACAGAGACGTGGATGACAGGTGTACCACCCGCGGCTGTCTTCCAGGGACCAGACCTACAGAGACGTGGATGACAGGTGTACCGCCCGCGGCTGTCATCCAGGGACCAGACCTACAGAGACGTGGATGACAGGTGTACCACCGGCGGCTGTCTTCCAGGGACCAGACCTACAGAGACGTGGATGACAGGTGTACCACCGGCGGCTGTCTTCCAGGGACCAGACCTACAGAGACGTGGATGACAGGTGTACCACCGGCGGCTGTCTTCCAGGGACCAGACCTACAGAGACGTGGATGACAGGTGTACCACCCGCGGCTGTCTGCCAGGGGCCAGACCTACAGAGACGTGGATGACAGGTGTACCACCCGCGGCTGTCTGCCAGGGACCAGACCTACAGAGACGTGGATGACAGGTGTACCACCCGCGGCTGTCTGCCAGGGGCCAGACCTACAGAGACGTGGATGACAGGTGTACCACCCGCGGCTGTCTTCCAGGGGCCAGACCTACAGAGACGTGGATGACAGGTGTACCACCCGCGGCTGTCTTCCAGGGGCCAGACCTACAGAGACGTGGATGACAGGTGTACCACCCGCGGCTGTCTTCCAGGGGCCAGACCTACAGAGACGTGGATGACAGGTGTACCACCCGCGGCTGTCTTCCAGGGGCAAGACCTACAGAGACGTGGATGACAGGTGTACCACCCGCGGCTGTCTTCCAGGGACCAGACCTACAGAGACGTGGATGACAGGTGTACCACCCGCGGCTGTCTTCCAGGGGCCAGACCTACAGAGACGTGGATGACAGGTGTACCACCCGCGGCTGTCTTCCAGGGACCAGACCTACAGAGACGTGGATGACAGGTGTACCACCCGCGGCTGTCTGCCAGGGGCCAGACCTACAGAGACGTGGATGACAGGTGTACCACCCGCGGCTGTCTTCCAGGGGCCAGACCTACAGAGACGTGGATGACAGGTGTACCACCCGCGGCTGTCTTCCAGGGGCCAGACCTACAGAGACGTGGATGACAGGTGTACCACCCGCGGCTGTCTTCCAGGGGCCAGACCTACAGAGACGTGGATGACAGGTGTACCACCCGCGGCTGTCTTCCAGGGGCCAGACCTACAGAGACGTGGATGACAGGTGTACCACCCGCGGCTGTCTTCCAGGGACCAGACCTACAGAGACGTGGATGACAGGTGTACCACCTGCGGCTGTCTTCCAGGGACCAGACCTACAGAGACGTGGATGACAGGTGTACCACCCGCGGCTGTCTTCCAGGGACCAGACCTACAGAGACGTGGATGACAGGTGTACCACCCGCGGCTGTCTTCCAGGGACCAGACCTACAGAGACGTGGATGACAGGTGTACCACCCGCGGCTGTCTTCCAGGGACCAGACCTACAGAGACGTGGATGACAGGTGTACCACCCGCGGCTGTCTTCCAGGGACCAGACCTACAGAGACGTGGATGACAGGTGTACCACCCGCGGCTGTCTTCCAGGGACCAGACCTACAGAGACGTGGATGACAGGTGTACCACCCGCGGCTGTCTTCCAGGGACCAGACCTACAGAGACGTGGATGACAGGTGTACCACCCGCGGCTGTCTTCCAGGGACCAGACCTACAGAGACGTGGATGACAGGTGTACCACCCGCGGCTGTCTTCCAGGGACCAGACCTACAGAGACGTGGATGACAGGTGTACCACCCGCGGCTGTCTTCCAGGGACCAGACCTACAGAGACGTGGATGACAGGTGTACCACCCGCGGCTGTCTTCCAGGGACCAGACCTACAGAGACGTGGATGACAGGTGTACCACCCGCGGCTGTCTTCCAGGGGCCAGACCTACAGAGACGTGGATGACAGGTGTACCACCCGCGGCTGTCTTCCAGGGACCAGACCTACAGAGACGTGGATGACAGGTGTACCACCCGCGGCTGTCTTCCAGGGACCAGACCTACAGAGACGTGGATGACAGGTGTACCACCCGCGGCTGTCTTCCAGGGACCAGACCTACAGAGACGTGGATGACAGGTGTACCACCCGCGGCTGTCTTCCAGGGACCAGACCTACAGAGACGTGGATGACAGGTGTACCACCCGCGGCTGTCTTCCAGGGACCAGACCTACAGAGACGTGGATGACAGGTGTACCACCCGCGGCTGTCTTCCAGGGACCAGACCTACAGAGACGTGGATGACAGGTGTACCACCCGCGGCTGTCTTCCAGGGACCAGACCTACAGAGACGTGGATGACAGGTGTACCACCCGCGGCTGTCTTCCAGGGACCAGACCTACAGAGACGTGGATGACAGGTGTACCACCTGCGGCTGTCTTCCAGGGACCAGACCTACAGAGACGTGGATGACAGGTGTACCACCCGCGGCTGTCTTCCAGGGCCAGACCTACAGAGACGTGGATGACAGGTGTACCACCCGCGGCTGTCTTCCAGGGACCAGACCTACAGAGACGTGGATGACAGGTGTACCACCCGCGGCTGTCTTCCAGGGACCAGACCTACAGAGACGTGGATGACAGGTGTACCACCCGCGGCTGTCTTCCAGGGACCAGACCTACAGAGACGTGGATGACAGGTGTACCACCCGCGGCTGTCTTCCAGGGACCAGACCTACAGAGACGTGGATGACAGGTGTACCACCCGCGGCTGTCTTCCAGGGACCAGACCTACAGAGACGTGGATGACAGGTGTACCACCCGCGGCTGTCTTCCAGGGACCAGACCTACAGAGACGTGGATGACAGGTGTACCACCCGCGGCTGTCTTCCAGGGACCAGACCTACAGAGACGTGGATGACAGGTGTACCACCCGCGGCTGTCTTCCAGGGGCCAGACCTACAGAGACGTGGATGACAGGTGTACCACCCGCGGCTGTCTTCCAGGGACCAGACCTACAGAGACGTGGATGACAGGTGTACCACCCGCGGCTGTCTTCCAGGGACCAGACCTACAGAGACGTGGATGACAGGTGTACCACCCGCGGCTGTCTTCCAGGGACCAGACCTACAGAGACGTGGATGACAGGTGTACCACCCGCGGCTGTCTTCCAGGGACCAGACCTACAGAGACGTGGATGACAGGTGTACCACCTGCGGCTGTCTTCCAGGGACCAGACCTACAGAGACGTGGATGACAGGTGTACCACCCGCGGCTGTCTTCCAGGGACCAGACCTACAGAGACGTGGATGACAGGTGTACCACCCGCGGCTGTCTTCCAGGGGCCAGACCTACAGAGACGTGGATGACAGGTGTACCACCCGCGGCTGTCTTCCAGGGGCCAGACCTACAGAGACGTGGATGACAGGTGTACCACCCGCGGCTGTCTTCCAGGGACCAGACCTACAGAGACGTGGATGACAGGTGTACCACCCGCGGCTGTCTTCCAGGGGCCAGACCTACAGAGACGTGGATGACAGGTGTACCACCCGCGGCTGTCTTCCAGGGGCCAGACCTACAGAGACGTGGATGACAGGTGTACCACCCGCGGCTGTCTTCAGGGGCCAGACCTACAGAGACGTGGATGACAGGTGTACCACCCGCGGCTGTCTTCCAGGGCCAGACCTACAGAGACGTGGATGACAGGTGTACCACCCGCGGCTGTCTTCCAGGGACCAGACCTACAGAGACGTGGATGACAGGTGTACCACCCGCGGCTGTCTGCCAGGGACCAGACCTACAGAGACGTGGATGACAGGTGTACCGCCCGCGGCTGTCTTCCAGGGACCAGACCTACAGAGACGTGGATGACAGGTGTACCACCCGCGGCTGTCTTCCAGGGACCAGACCTACAGAGACGTGGATGACAGGTGTACCACCGGCGGCTGTCTTCCAGGGACCAGACCTACAGAGACGTGGATGACAGGTATACCACCTGCGGCTGTCTGCCAGGGACCAGACCTACAGAGACGTGGATGACAGGTGTACCACCCGCGGCTGTCTGCCAGGGACCAGACCTACAGAGACGTGGATGACAGGTGTACCACCCGCGGCTGTCTTCCAGGGACCAGACCTACAGAGACGTGGATGACAGGTGTACCACCCGCGGCTGTCTTCCAGGGACCAGACCTACAGAGACGTGGATGACAGGTGTACCACCCGCGGCTGTCTTCCAGGGACCAGACCTACAGAGACGTGGATGACAGGTGTACCACCCGCGGCTGTCTTCCAGGGACCAGACCTACAGAGACGTGGATGACAGGTGTACCACCCGCGGCTGTCTTCCAGGGGCCAGACCTACAGAGACGTGGATGACAGGTGTACCACCCGCGGCTGTCTTCCAGGGGCCAGACCTACAGAGACGTGGATGACAGGTGTACCACCCGCGGCTGTCTTCCAGGGGCCAGACCTACAGAGACGTGGATGACAGGTGTACCACCCGCGGCTGTCTTCCAGGGACCAGACCTACAGAGACGTGGATGACAGGTGTACCGCCTGCGGCTGTCTTCCAGGGACCAGACCTACAGAGACGTGGATGACAGGTGTACCACCCGCGGCTGTCTTCCAGGGGCCAGACCTACAGAGACGTGGATGACAGGTGTACCACCCGCGGCTGTCTTCCAGGGGCCAGACCTACAGAGACGTGGATGACAGGTGTACCACCCGCGGCTGTCTTCCAGGGGCCAGACCTACAGATACGTGGATGACAGGTGTACCACCCGCGGCTGTCTTCCAGGGGCCAGACCTACAGAGACGTGGATGACAGGTGTACCACCCGCGGCTGTCTTCCAGGGACCAGACCTACAGAGACGTGGATGACAGGTGTACCACCCGCGGCTGTCTTCCAGGGGCCAGACCTACAGAGACGTGGATGACAGGTGTACCACCCGCGGCTGTCTTCCAGGGACCAGACCTACAGAGACGTGGATGACAGGTGTACCACCCGCGGCTGTCTTCCAGGGGCCAGACCTACAGAGACGTGGATGACAGCAGAACACTGGAAATCTATTCGTGTTTTCCCTGAAAATTTTAATTTTCTTCTATGTTGATTTCCTTTTATTTGTAATTATACATTTATTTGTAATTATACATTTATTTGATTCGTAAAGTTTGGGAACTTTACGAAATCACAATTGCATGATGCATCATATGAACAAATCCACAAGCGCCGTGACGAGGATTCGAACCTGCGTCCGAGAGCATCCCAGACGCTGATCCTCGTCACGGCGCTTGTGGATTTGTTCATTTGATGCATCATGCAGTTGTGATCTCTGTGTGTAATGAAGTATGGGCGAAGAGGGAGAACGGCCTATTGACATAGCTCGAGTGCAGGGGGGAGTTGTGTAAAACCCTGGTTTGTGTCTCGGAGAGGCTGCAGGATCCAGTAAGTTCAGTAGAACTTCGGTTGCAGCTCCTTTTGACCACGTCGTAGCTCAGTCGATTAAGGCAGCGTCTGGGATGCTCTCGGACGCAGGTTCGAATCCTCGTCACGCCCCTTGTGGATTGGTTCATTTGGGAAATTATTGAGTAGCTCTGACGATCATCACTACAGTTACAATTAAATACAAGAAACAAATGGATTATGAAATGCATATTATAAATTTATTTAACACTTAAAGAAACACAAAACACATTGTTTATCACTCATCTTTTTAAGGATATTTATATATTTTTTAATTTTGCCGTAAAGGGCGAGTTTATTGAGCAGCGTCACTCATCCTGTGATTGAGCACACTGTTATGACCCGCCTCTATGAAACATGCTCGTGCCTGACACAGGGTTACTTTATCTCCCGGGTCTATCACTCTTCTATTGTCAGTAAGGTTATGAGCCCCACACAACCCTATGATATAAAGCAAGACACCAGGTGTTGGAGACCGGGAAACATAAAACAACAGATAAAAATTTAAGTATATGTATATAAATCAACTATGGCTTATTCTTATAATATAAACACAAACATATATATATATATATATATATATATATATATATATATATATATATATATATATATATATATATATATGTGTGTGTGTGTGTGTGTGTGTGTGTAAATCACGAAAAATAAACACGTGATTAAAAATGTGACAGTGTTAGACCACGGATGAAAATTGAAACAAGAATTTCCTAAGTACTTTCGTATATTAATACATCTTCAGAAGGAGTGGTTTTACAGGTCGAGTACTGGACATAAATATGCAGGAGAGATTGGTGGAGTGAGGTGAGGTACAATACGTGGACACAAATATGAGCTGCACAAAAACTGCAGAGGGACTATTAGCCCATTTGATGCAGCTCCCATTCATAACCACACACAGGCCCACACATGGATAATCATAGCATAAGATAGTAAATATTTACAATGAATTAGTGAGACAAATGTGTTCCGATGATACTACTCAAATCGCCTTTTAATTGATCTATTAAAATGGATCTAAGTTATATAAACCACTGCTAATGTTCAAATTACTTTCTTTTGTGATCTGTATCAAAGCAGATTTAATTATGTTTCTCTTATAAATGCTTTTACAATTCGTTATTGAAGAAGCCATCTCCCAATCAATTTAGTGAGCATCTTCTGACAAATGAACGAACAAAGCATTAGACAATATATGGCCATGTCTTACAGAGTATTTATGTTGCGATATTCTACATTATAAATCTTTAGATGTTTGCCCAACATAGAACTTATTACAGTCTTTACAAGGTATTATCAACCTACCCTGGCTTTGCGCCCTGGTGAGGCCACTCCAGACCGACAACCAGAGCGCAACTCCATAGTCTCCTGAGACTGATGGATGCCTACTACTACTACTATATAAATGACACAATTATCACTACGAGGGCTGTTCCTAACTAATAGCTTACCAACAGTATTTCCATAGCTAAACAATACTTGTATATCAAAAAGTTTCAAGGCCTTGTCAATATTCTCAAACCCAGAGAAATATGGTAAACATAACACATTCTTTGGGCGAATTTTTTATTTGCATATATAATTATAATATGTACGACGTGCTTTGTTACGGCAAACTTCCAAAAAATTCCGTGGGTAACAAAGCTTGAGACCAATCGAATCAATATTCTTAAACTCTTCGTCTAAGAATTCTGGACTCACAACTCGAAGAGCTCTTAGATACATTGAAGAAAAAATTGACTTTCACATTGCATCTATGCCCTGAAAAATAATGGACATAAGATAAATTATTCGTAGGTTTTCTGTAGACACTAAACGATATGTGAAAATGTGGTTACTGCTTTGGGTTATGGTATGTCATTTGCCATTTCAAATCAACCTTCTGCAGTTAAGATAGTTAGTTCATTGTTACAGCTTGAAAAATTAAACTGTCTCTCCACCAAACCTAAACCTGGTTAAAGGTATTGTTTATGGTTCAATGTTGACGCCTCAAACAAACAATTTTCGTGAGGAGCATCACACTCCGGCAGCCGCCCACTTAGCCCCCCTCACGGCATCAACGGGCTCAACAGGGAGCGGGTTCTCCCATACAAACACACGTGGAGTGGTCGGTCGCCTCCATTAATTGCCATTGTCTGTCAAACAACTTGTTACGGCCCTAATGGGAAGCAACCGGGTTCTTTTCTGATGGTATTAGAGTTTGGGTATCCGGCCCCAAGTTAGTAGAGGCTTTCAAGGGGTGAGCTCCATAATTCAAGTAAAATAAAAATGGGACGTACATTAAACACACAAGTTCGTCACTTTATACCATGTATAATTAGTCTTCCCACCACCATAGATATATAAAAGTCATAAACGGGATATATCACTACACAATGTACATCATCGTCTCACTCTGAAGACGCTGAACACTTGGCGACGTTCACTCCATACAGTCTTGCTTGGTTTCCTCTTCCGTGGCACAGCCCTCTGCAAGTACCAGGAAACCACGAAGAGTCTATCCTGGCCACAGGCCAGCCAAATCACAATTCCTCCTCTTCTTGAGAATAGGCGCAGTTTGCATGAAGGGTTAACCCTCCCGATCACTGCACCAGGACAGATGTAAGTAGACGCATTGGCGGTCAGGAGGAGAAGAAAGTCAAAAGCGGTAGATGTGATGGGCCGTAGAGCGAGGAGTGGCGACGAAAACAGAGGCGGACGTTAGAGGGAGACACCCCGCACTGGGGGGCGGGGCGTCGTGGTCACGGCGGCAGCTGATCCATGCACAGCAGTGTGCACAAGACGGGAACTAATACTTCTCCGGAAACATGTATATCGAAAAGCGCAAGCAGTACGCTTCCCAAATCACCCGCTGGTCAGCTGGCAGCCGGCCACCAGGCGGTGCCCTCGCCTGAGACATCCTATCCGGCACCCGATACACAAACTCCTTCACCCGCGACACCCAGACAGTGTATGAGCACCGCGGGATCGGAAGCACCCGGGCACCCCGATAAGGGCCCAACTCCGGACCCTCACAGGGCAGACGGGACTAGGGAACCCCCAGACCGGGGCAAGGAAGGAAGGGATACAGCAGGGGATGCAGGCGCGGCATCGACCCGACCACCGGGCACAGGAGCCGAGCCCCCCTGGCGCACATCTTTCCGCAACTTCACGACGAGGTCTCGAACATCAGGGACAACCCCCTACTGCGGAGATCCAACAGCAGGTGACGCAGGAGGGGGGACACAGGTAGCAACTTCGGAGCCTCGCACAGCACCATCATCCACGGCGGGGGGCGCCAGATCACCATACTCCCCTACCTCCTCCCAAGGCACACCACGAAGGGGGGAGACGCTCCGAGCCCGCCGCGAACGCTTCGAGACAGGCCGCACCACACCACGCCCAGCAGGCCCTGCCGCAGACACAGCCACCATCTTCACATCCACACAGGTCACACCCGCACCGTCCGAAGAGTCCACTGAGGCCACATCACCCACACTGTCTACTTCATCCACGGAAACAGCCTCAGAACACTGACGAGCACGCTTCTGCAAAGGGATGTAAAGAGCAGAACTACAGTCGCCAACACACACAGGCATGGCAGGCACCTCACCTTGCTGAAGCACCTCCTTCAAAACAGCAGAACCCGCGTCCCCGGGAGCCGGTATCACATCCACAGGCGAGGGCGGGACATGGACCTCCACCGGGACACCCTTCACTACAAGCAGCTCAGGCGACGGCCCGACACCCACACACACCGGCTCAACAACCCCAGGGGCCACAGCAGTCACAGGACGAGGCACACGGGCCGGAGAACTCGCCTCAACAGGCGGAGCAGCAGACAGGCAATCAGGCGCCTCAGGCACAGCACCCACACCATCCTCAGAATCGTCCGAACGCAACAGGGGCGGAAAATCCTCCGCACGAAGAACATGCACCCGACCAGTTGCTCCCACGTCGCACGCCGCAGCCAGATGACCCTCGTGACCACACCGATAACAGGTGCGCGGTTGACCCCGGGACAGGCAGCGGAGCGTATAACCCAACACGGACATCCACGACGGGACACTACACTTCAGTGACATGGTCAGGGTGCGGGAGCCGTCAAGCATACCAACACAGTGCCCGGCAGCGACCTTGTTCCAACGAACACTTAACACTGTCCCAAATCGTTCAAAACACGAGGTTAAAAAGTCGTCCTGAAATTCGAAGGGGGCACCATGCACCGTCACAGACGTCAAGGTAACACTAAGATTCACCACCTTAACGGAGCTAACAGTATCAGGGAGAGGGTAAACACGCCCCTCACACCGCTCGAGAAACGCCTGAAAGGCAGCCTGGAGGCGGAACTTGACCACAGCACGGTTGCCCTGAAGCAGCTGGATGCCCACCAGGTCCGACAGCTGCACATGCAGCACGTCCACCAGGGCGACACCAACCAATGGATGGTCCACCGGCACTGTAAATGCCAGACCAGCCGACAACGTCCTCTTCACTGGGGGGCGAGAAGTCCCCATGGCTAAGCCAAACGTCACCCTGTCAGTGGCAAACCACCACCAGCAGGGCAAACCAGCAATCACCCAACATAAACACTAGCCAGGAGCGGAGAGACCTCAGGAACGTCTGACCCGGCCGGCGGTCACCACCCCACTCATCACAATTCCACTGGGTGCCTCGTCGTGAAGGCCCACAACCACAGTCCAGCCTGTAGCTGGCAGGTACAAATCAGCCTCACACTGTTAGGCCACTTCACGAGCATATACTAGGGTTGCGATCCCTAGGCAGGAACCTCATGTAACTTGCTGGTTACTCTCCTCGTTCAGCACCACAGTCGGCCGTCTCTTCCACCAGCCAGCCCAGGGTACGGCGAATCCCGTCACTGCCATTCCTCAGGCAGACAGTTGAACATTCTACACTTCTCGTCCGGCGGCGGCTCACTGCTTCTGCAAAGCAGACTGGTGAAGAGACCTTGGCTGCCTTGGGTAGACTGACTCTTCCTGCATCACAGCCGCTCTATGTTGACTCTGTGAAAGCAGACACGTCATCAGTACTGGGACACTACATGGGAACCACTAGGAAACATCACTTACTGGCTTATACACAAACGTACAGCTTCTAGCTCAATAGATGGCGCTGATGTTCTGAGCACCACCTCACCAGAGGTCAGCACTAGCTACCTCATGAGCTACCAGCACAAGAATCTAGCATGTCGAGCTGGCATATTCCTGCCACCACCAGATGGCGTCGTCCATTTCGTGGGGGTTTCGGAAACGGACTCACAGATGGCGTTGACGTCACTGCTCCGTGCTCTGACGACAAACTTGGGTTCGTAACACAACTTTAATGAAAATCCTTGGAAAATTGAGTGTTATGATGCTGAGCAGATCACCCCTACAAGGCTGCCACTTGTAGGTTAGCAACAAGAACCAGTGGATACTAGGCGTGGCAGTTTTGAGGCGTATAAATGCCCATGTGTGTGTGTGTGGGCAAGATTAAGACGGAGTGCCGGGTACCAGGGGTCGAGGGCTGGTGTGTGGGGGAAGATTAAGACGGAGTGCCGGGTACCAGGGGTCGAGGGCTGGTGTGTGGGGGAAGATTAAGACGGAGTGCCGGGTACCAGGGGTCGAGGGCTGGTCTCCAGAACACCTCGCAGCCAGGGAGAGACAGAGGCAATCCTCCGGGTTGAGAGGCAGCGGTCCATAAGGTAATGTGTTTGTGTGATGTATTATTCCATGTCTAGATTTCTTACAATTTTGCCAGTATAATGTGTAGGGACTTGGGATCTTACCAGTGTGTAGGGACTTGGGATCTTACCAGTGTGTAGGGACTTGGGATCTTACCAGTGTGTGGGGACTTGGGATCTTACCAGTGTGTGGGGACTTGGGATCTTACCAGTGTGTGGGGACTTGGGATCTTACCAGTGTGTGGGGACTTGGGATCTTACCAGTACTAACCTCATTGTGCTTGCGGTGGTTGAGCTCTGGCTCTTTGGTCCCGCCTCTCAACTGTCAATCAACTGGTGTACAGGTTCCTGAGCCTATTGGGCTCTATCATATCTACACTTGAAACTGTGTATGGAGTCAGCCTCCACCACATCACTTCCTAATGCATTCCATTTGTCAACCACTCTGACACTGAAAAAATTCTTTCTAATATCTCTGTGGCTCATTTGGGCACTCAATTTCCACCGGTGCTCCCTAGTGCGTGTGCCCCTTGTGTTAAATAGCCTGTCTTTATCTACCCTGTCAATTCCTCTGAGAATCTTGTACGTGGTGATCTTATCCCCTCTAACTCTTCTGTCTTCTAGCGACGTGAGGTTTAATTCCCCGTAGTCTCTCCTCGTAGCTCATACCTCTCAGCTCGGGTACTAGTCTGGTGGCAAACATTTGAACCTTTTCCAGTTTAGTCTTATGTTTGACTGGATATGGACTCCATGCTGGGGCTGCATACTCCAGGATTGGTCTGACATAGGTGGTATACAAAGTTCTGAATGATTCCTTGCACAAGTGTCTATATGCCGTTCTTATGTTAGCCAACCTGTTATATGCTGCTGATGTTATCCTCTTGTTATGAGTTTCAGGGGATAGGTCTGGCGTGATATCAACCCCCAGGTCTTTCTCTCTCTGGCTCGTGTAGAATTTCATCTCCCAAATGATACCTTGTAACTGGCCTGCTGCTCCCTAAACCTATCTCCATTACATTACATTTGCTTGGGTTAAACTCTAACAACCATCTGTTCGACCATTTCTTTAGTTTGTCCAGGTCTTCTTGAAGTCTCAAGCAGTCCTCCTCTGTCTTAATTCTTCTCATAATTTTGGCGTCGTCAGCAAACATTGAGAGGAATGAGTCTATACCCTCCGGGAGATCATTTACGTATATCAGCAACAGGATAGGTCCAAGCACAGAGCCCTGTGGGACTCCACAGGTGACTTCACGCCAATCTGAGGTCTCACCCATCACTGTAACTCTATGCTTCCTATTGCTCAGGTACTCCCTTATCCACTGGAGCACCTTACCAGTTACTCCTGCCTGTCTCTCTACCAGTACCAGTTACTCTCCCTGCCTGACCAGTGTGTAGGGACTTTATCCTAGCAGCTGTTACCCTGCTGCATGGGTAACAGCTTCTCCGTATCAATCTACCCTGGCTTTGCGCCCTGGAGAGGCAACTCCAGACCGACAACCAGAGCACAACTCCTTAGTATCCTGAGACTCCCTACTACTAGGGACTTAGGATCTGAGGGGAATATATAATTTTGACTCTAAACTCTTGTTAAAATTCCCTCTGTATGTGTCACTTGGTCGTCGCCGCCTGCCGTCTCCCGTGTGTCATCGGAGCAACCTGTCCTCTTAAAAAGAACGTCGCATTTGGCCGTTTGCCCGTATGGCCGAATTTGGACGTAATTTGAAAATGAAAAAAATATGAAAATTAATTTAGGATATTTTTTTTCAACAACAGCAAGTTATGGGTCCTCTGATAGGTTAGGTGGGCAGGAAATTCTCATAAAGTTTCAAAACGTTATGAAAAACGTTAATTTAAAGTGTCCTCTCATAACCTGTGCGCGTACGCCGGACGACTCAAATAGAAAACGGAACAGAACGTCACTTTTGTGAGTCGATTAATTTCAAATTACGTCCAAATTTGGCCATATCGCGCATACGAGCCAAAAGTGACGTTCTTTTTAAGAGGACGGGTTGATCAGAGACAATGAACCTCCCACATCCTCCAGCATCATTGTTTAACATACTGGCAGTAAGTGATTACATCAACAGAAGAACCCTCTCAGTACAACAGTGTTTGTCACATTGTGGTATATGTTTTTAAGATGTTATTGAGACATGATAGTAGCAGCATTAGTGATAAATTTCTCACTCTTCACTTTACACTAGTTCCCCTCTACCTCCCTCACCCTTCCCGTTTTCTATTCTGTTCCCTTCCCTTTCTCCCTCCCTCTCTCGCTCATCCTCTTCCCTTCTTCCTTACTCGTTCTTCCATACTCTTCATTCTTCCCACTCATGTATAAACATTCACATCTTGTTTCTCCTTCTGCTAGTGAGGTTAAGCAGTCCCGAGTCCCGTGAGCAGTGTATTAGTCCCGCGCCTCAGCGACTACCAGGTCACCCTCGCCTCTATAAACTGGCGAGACGCTTTAAGGAAATATAACTAAGAGCTCCAGTTAGTAAGTTGGTGTTACAGAGACGTCAGTCTTGGGATACACTTAACATGTCCACTTGATGTTACAATAACGTTAAGTGTTACAATGGTGTCAGCTGGTGTTACAATGGTGTCAGCTGGTGTTACAATGGTGTCAGCTGGTGTTACAATGGTGTCAGCTGGTGTTACAATGTGTCAGCTTGTGTTACAATGTGTCAGCAGGTGTTACAATGGTGTTAGCTGGTGTTACAATGGTGTCAGTCGGTGTTACAATGTGTCAGCTTGTGTTACAATGTGTCAGCTTGTGTTACAATGTGTCAGCAGGTGTTACAATGTGTCAGCTGGTGTTACAATGGTGTCAGCTGGTGTTATAATGGTGTCAGCTGGTGTTACAATGGTGTCAGCTGGTGTTATAATGGTGTCAGCTGGTGTTACAATGGTGTCAGCTAGTGTTACAATGGTGTCAGCTGGTGTTACAATGGTGTCAGCCAGTGTTACAATGGTGTCAGCAGGTGTTACAATGGTGTCAGCTGGTGTTACAATGGTGTCAGCTGGTGTTACAATGGTGTCAGCTGGTGTTACAATGTGTCAGCTTGTGTTACAATGTGTCAGCTTGTGTTACAATGTGTCAGCAGGTGTTACAATGTGTCAGCTGGTGTTACAATGGTATCAGCTGGTGTTATAATGGTGTCAGCTGGTGTTACAATGGTGTCAGCTAGTGTTACAATGGTGTCAGCTGGTGTTACAATGGTGTCAGCTGGTGTTATAATGGTGTCAGCTGGTGTTACAATGGTGTCAGCTAGTGTTACAATGGTGTCAGCTGGTGTTACAATGGTGTCAGCCAGTGTTACAATGGTGTCAGCAGGTGTTACAATGGTGTCAGCTGGTGTTACAATGGTGTCAGCTGGTGTTACAATGGTGTCAGCTGGTGTTACAATGGTGTCAGCTGGTGTTACAATGTGTCAGCAGGTGTTACAACGTGTCAGCAGGTGTTACAATGTGTCAGCAGGTGTTACAACGTGTCAGCAGGTGTTACAATGGTGTCAGCAGGTGTTACAATGTGTCAGCAGGTGTTACAATGTGTCAGCAGGTGTTACAACGTGTCAGCAGGTGTTACAACGTGTCAGCAGGTGTTACAACGTGTCAGCAGGTGTTACAATGTGTCAGCAGGTGTTACAACGTGTCAGCAGGTGTTACAATGTGTCAGCAGGTGTTACAACGTGTCAGCAGGTGTTACAATGGTGTCAGCAGGTGTTACAATGTGTCAGCAGGTGTTACAATGTGTCAGCAGGTGTTACAATGTGTCAGCAGGTGTTACAATGTGTCAGCTGGTGTTACAACGTGTCAGCAGGTGTTACAACGTGTCAGCAGGTGTAACAATGTGTCAGCTGGTGTTACAACGTGTCAGCAGGTGTTACAATGTGTCAGCAGGTGTTACAACGTGTCAGCAGGTGTTACAATGGTGTCAGATGGTGTTACAATGGTGTCAGCTGGTGTTACAATGTGTCAGCAGGTGTTACAACGTGTCAGCAGGTGTTACAATGGTGTCAGCTGGTGTTACAATGGGGTCAGCAGGTGTTACAATGTGTCAGCAGGTGTTACAACGTGTCAGCAGGTGTTACAATGTGTCAGCCGGTGTTACAATGTGTCAGCTTGTGTTACAACGTATCAGCAGGTGTTACAACGTGTCAGCAGGTGTTACAATGATGTCAGCTGGTGTTACAATGGTGTCAGTCGGTGTTACAATGTGTCAGCAGGTGTTACAACGTGTCAGCAGGTGTTACAATGTGTCAGCTGGTGTTACAACGTGTCAGCAGGTGTTACAATGTGTCAGCAGGTGTTACAACGTGTCAGCAGGTGTTACAATGGTGTCAGCTGGTGTTACAATGGTGTCAGCTGGTGTTACAATGTGTCAGCAGGTGTTACAACGTGTCAGCAGGTGTTACAATGGTGTCAGCTGGTGTTACAATGGGGTCAGCAGGTGTTACAATGTGTCAGCAGGTGTTACAACGTGTCAGCAGGTGTTACAATGTGTCAGCCGGTGTTACAATGTGTCAGCTTGTGTTACAACGTATCAGCAGGTGTTACAACGTGTCAGCAGGTGTTACAATGATGTCAGCTGGTGTTACAATGGTGTCAGTCGGTGTTACAATGTGTCAGCTGGTGTTACAATGGTGTCAGCAGGTGTTACAATGTGTCAGCAGGTGTTACAATGGTGTCAGTCGGTGTTACAATGTGTCAGCTGGTGTTACAATGGTGTCAGCAGGTGTTACAATGTGTCAGCAGGTGTTACAATGGTGTCAGTCGGTGTTACAATGTGTCAGCTGGTGTTACAATGGTGTCAGTCGGTGTTACAATGTGTCAGCAGGTGTTACAATGGTGTCAGCAGGTGTTACAATGGTGTCAGCTGGTGTTACAATGTGTCAGCTGGTGTTACAATGGTGTCAGCTGGTGTTACAATGTGTCAGCAGGTGTTACAATGTGTCAGCAGGTGTTACAATGTGTCAGCAGGTGTTACAACGTGTCAGCAGTGTTACAATGGTGTCAGCAGGTGTTACAATGTGTCAGCAGGTGTTACAATGTGTCAGCAGGTGTTACAATGTGTCAGCAGGTGTTACAATGTGTCAGCTGGTGTTACAACGTGTCAGCAGGTGTTACAATGTGTCAGCAGGTGTTACAACGTGTCAGCAGGTGTAACAATGTGTCAGCTGGTGTTACAACGTGTCAGCAGGTGTTACAATGTGTCAGCAGGTGTTACAACGTGTCAGCAGGTGTTACAATGGTGTCAGATGGTGTTACAATGGTGTCAGCTGGTGTTACAATGTGTCAGCAGGTGTTACAACGTGTCAGCAGGTGTTACAATGGTGTCAGCTGGTGTTACAATGGGGTCAGCAGGTGTTACAATGTGTCAGCAGGTGTTACAACGTGTCAGCAGGTGTTACAATGTGTCAGCCGGTGTTACAATGTGTCAGCTTGTGTTACAACGTATCAGCAGGTGTTACAACGTGTCAGCAGGTGTTACAATGATGTCAGCTGGTGTTACAATGGTGTCAGTCGGTGTTACAATGTGTCAGCAGGTGTTACAACGTGTCAGCAGGTGTTACAATGTGTCAGCTGGTGTTACAACGTGTCAGCAGGTGTTACAATGTGTCAGCAGGTGTTACAACGTGTCAGCAGGTGTTACAATGGTGTCAGCTGGTGTTACAATGGTGTCAGCTGGTGTTACAATGTGTCAGCAGGTGTTACAACGTGTCAGCAGGTGTTACAATGGTGTCAGCTGGTGTTACAATGGGGTCAGCAGGTGTTACAATGTGTCAGCAGGTGTTACAACGTGTCAGCAGGTGTTACAATGTGTCAGCCGGTGTTACAATGTGTCAGCTTGTGTTACAACGTATCAGCAGGTGTTACAACGTGTCAGCAGGTGTTACAATGATGTCAGCTGGTGTTACAATGGTGTCAGTCGGTGTTACAATGTGTCAGCTGGTGTTACAATGGTGTCAGCAGGTGTTACAATGTGTCAGCAGGTGTTACAATGGTGTCAGTCGGTGTTACAATGTGTCAGCTGGTGTTACAATGGTGTCAGCAGGTGTTACAATGTGTCAGCAGGTGTTACAATGGTGTCAGTCGGTGTTACAATGTGTCAGCTGGTGTTACAATGGTGTCAGTCGGTGTTACAATGTGTCAGCAGGTGTTACAATGGTGTCAGCAGGTGTTACAATGGTGTCAGCTGGTGTTACAATGTGTCAGCTGGTGTTACAATGGTGTCAGCTGGTGTTACAATGTGTCAGCAGGTGTTACAATGGTTTCAGCAGGTGTTACAATGGTGTCAGCAGGTGTTACAATGGTGTCAGCAGGTGTTACAATGGTGTCAGCAGGTGTTACAATGGTGTCAGCAGGTGTTACAATGGTGTCAGCAGGTGTTACAATAGTGTCAGCTGGTGTTACAATGTTACAGCTGGTGTTACAATGGTGTCAGCTGGTGTTACAATGATGTCAGCAGGTGTTACAATGTGTCAGCAGGTGTTACAACGTGTCAACAGGTGTTACAATGGTGTCAGCTGGTGTTACAATGGTGTCAGCTGGTGTTACAATGTGTCAGCAGGTGTTACAACGTGTCAGCAGGTGTTACAATGGTGTCAGCTGGTGTTACAATGGGGTCAGCAGGTGTTACAATGTGTCAGCAGGTGTTACAACGTGTCAGCAGGTGTTACAATGTGTCAGCCGGTGTTACAATGTGTCAGCTTGTGTTACAACGTATCAGCAGGTGTTACAACGTGTCAGCAGGTGTTACAATGATATCAGCTGGTGTTACAATGGTGTCAGTCGGTGTTACAATGTGTCAGCTGGTGTTACAATGGTGTCAGCAGGTGTTACAATGTGTCAGCAGGTGTTACAATGGTGTCAGTCGGTGTTACAATGTGTCAGCTGGTGTTACAATGGTGTCAGCAGGTGTTACAATGTGTCAGCAGGTGTTATAATGGTGTCAGTCGGTGTTACAATGTGTCAGCTGGTGTTACAATGGTGTCAGTCGGTGTTACAATGGTGTCAGCTGGTGTTACAATGGTGTCAGCTGGTGTTACAATGGTGTCAGCTGGTGTTACAATGTGTCAGCTGGTGTTACAATGGTGTCAGTCGGTGTTACAATGTGTCAGCAGGTGTTACAATGGGTCAGCAGGTGTTACAATGGTGTCAGCTGGTGTTACAATGTGTCAGCTGGTGTTACAATGGTGTCAGCTGATGTTACAATGTGTCAGCAGGTGTTACAATGGTGTCAGCAGGTGTTACAATGGTGTCAGCAGGTGTTACAATGGTGTCAGCAGGTGTTACAATAGTGTCAGCAGGTGTTACAATGGTGTCAGCAGGTGTTACAATGGTGTCAGCTGGTGTTACAATGTTACAGCTGGTGTTACAATGGTGTCAGCTGGTGTTACAATGATGTCAGCTGGTGTTACAATGGTGTCAGCCGGTGTTACAATGTGTCAGCTGGTGTTACAATGGTGTCAGCCAGTGTTACAATGATGTCAGCTGGTGTTACAACGTGTCAGCAGGTGTTACAATGTGTCAGCAGGTGTTACAACGTATCAGCAGGTGTTACAATGTGTCAGCAGGTGTTACATGATGTCAGCTGGTGTTACAATGGTGTCAGCTGGTGTTACAATGATGTCAGCTGGTGTTACAATGGTGTCAGCAGGTGTTACAATGATGTCAGCTGGTGTTACAATGGTGTCAGCCAGTGTTACAATGATGTCAGCTGGTGTTACAATGGTGTCAGCAGGTGTTACAATGATGTCAGCTGGTGTTACAATGGTGTCAGCAGGTGTTACAATGTGTCAGCAGGTGTTACAATGGTGTCAGCCGATGTTACAATGTGTCAGCCGGTGTTACAACGTATCAGCAGGTGTTACACAAGTGGAAGCGGTAGTCCAATAATTTGTGGAATAATTATACAGATTATTAGAGGGTGACGCGTTCAGCTGTTAGGTGCACCACGTATGATTAAGCGAGCTCACGTCTCTGAACCACACATATGTTTAAGTGCAGATCATTTATTGCATCATGGTAAAGCAGGTGGGTTAGGCGCATGTGTTCCGTGTTGAGATCTACGCACGGAAGCTCATCTCGTTCCTTCCCATAGCTTTCAAAGGTGTTTCAACCGAGTCATTTTTTATCTTTTCATAAAATATATAAATACAATATAAAACAAAGCACCCAAACACAACACACAGAGAGCACACACACACCAAACACAACACACAGAGAGCACACACCCAAACACAACACACAGAGAGCACACACACCAAACACAACACACAGAGAGCACACACACACCAAACACAACACACAGAGGCACACACACACCAAACACAACACCGAGAGCACACACACACCAAACACCACACACACAGAGAGCACACACACCAAACACACACACACACAGAAACACACACACCCAAACACCCACACACACAGAGCACACACACCAAACACAACACACAGAGAGCACACACACCAACACAAACACACAGAGCACACACACATCAACACAACCACACAGAGCACACACACCAACACAACACACAGAGCACACACACCAAACACANTTTTTTTTTTTTTTATTTATTTTTACATGCAAGCATGCAAGTATAAGCAATAAATACAATAAAATTAACATAAGAAAACAAAATGAGCAAAACAAACAAACCACCGGCCAGAAGGACCGACAGCACAGTACAAAAACATCAATAAACAAATAGCGCAAACAGGCAAACAATACCCAAATTACAATAACACATAAAACAAGGTCATAATACACATAGAAAGCAGAGGAGAACAAAAATAAAAAATAAACAAATAAATAATAAAATCATAAAACAAAAAAACATAAACATAACAAACAAACCAATAAACAAACAAAAAAAACATGCACAACCACTCACGTAAGAGGGCAAACAGCATAGCCATAGGGGCACATAATACATCAGAATCAAAGAAACAGATAATCATGAAAAGGTATAGCCTAATTACAATAAACAGGGACATTGAGAAAACTAAACACGACATCGGCCTGAAGGGCACACAATACACTAATTACAATAAACAGGGACATTGAGAAAACTAAATACGACACCGGCCTGAAGGGCACACAATAAATACCACAGAACATACTAAATCCACTACAGACGCGAAATACTCAGCAAGCACACAAACTATCAAGAGTGCGCATACTTATCCGGCCACTCAGCTGCCGGGAAACGAAGACAATACGCCTCCCAAAGCAACATGATGTCGTCAGAGTGACTATGGGCCGTACGAGGATCGGGCATCAAATTCGGCACACCCTCAACAAAAGCCTGAGCCTGTGGAACCCAGATAGTCGAGGGGCACCACGGAACAGGCAGCACTCGGTCATAAAGCCAAATTCCAAAGGGTTGGTCTTCTGATCGTACGCCACGCCGGAGGCCAAGATGATCGGGACGGGCTTCCCCCTACAGGCGCGGGCAACGGGCAGCGCACTTGTAACCTTGGCAGCCCCACAGGGCTCCGCAGCAACCACCGGACGGGACACCTGCAGGGGCCCCCCTCGCTGAACATCCTTCTTTAGCAAACAACACGAGGTCGCGGCCTGCACCAGCACCCCCCGCACCAACGTCCGGAGGAGCAACCACCCCCCACTGCGGAGAACCGCCTACAGAAGAAACAGGAGGTGAATCATACACACAATCCTTGGCATCAGCAGGTACATGGACGTCAGCGACCACCACATCATCTCCCGAAGACCCATCGGCGTCGAAACCCTCCACATCAGCCCATGCAGTAGAAGAACGCCTGGACCGCTTGGGCACCGGGCGCACATCCTCAGAGCCGGAGGCGGACCCAGAACCACGGGCATCACAAGCCGTGCGAACCACCGCTCGCCTCATGACGGCAGCAGCCTCAACCGCAGGGGGAACCGGACCACATACAACAGGAGGCCCCACAGCCACCCCAGCACTCAGCGCAGCCGAGACCCGAGGCGAGGATGCAGGCGAGCACGCAGGGCCAGGCGCAGCAACTGAAGACGGGTGAGCAGGCGGCAAGGAGGGAGCATCAGAAAGGCCCACGGGAGCATCAGGGACAGGAGCAGGAGTATCCACCGAGAGCATCGCAACATCCTGAGGAGGGTCGGCGACATTCGGGGGAACGTCCACCACAGGGGGCGCATCAGGCGACACAGGGGGCTTAGCCGCGTCCGGGGAGGCGTCCAGACCCACAGAAACCTCCTCCACAGGAAGCGGTGGGAAGTCCTCCTCACTGAAGAGGTTCACAGGCGCAGAACATTCAGCAGCCTGATGGCCCGACAGGCCACAGCGATAACATGTCCGGGGCTGGCGGGCGTAAAACACCCGAACTGTGTACCCCAGCAGACGCACAGAGGACGGGATATCCTCCCGTAACCTCATGCCCAGGGTACGAATGTTTGTGCGGACACCCTTTAGTGGGCTCGAGGACACCACATTCACCCGCACACTAACGACGGTGCCAAAACGGCCGAAGTACCGCCGGAGCAGACCCTCCGGAAACTCCAAAGGAGCCCCATGGACGCTGACGTATGTGAGGGCACCACTCCGATCAGATATGGACACAGTGCCCGCACCATCCTGCAGAGGCAATGTCCGCCCCTCGTATCGACGTAGAAATTCGCGATACGCCATGTCTGCAGTGAATTTCAGGATCACCCGACGGGCCGTCACCAGCTCGACACCGTAGATATCCATCACAGGTACCTGCAGCTGCTCACACACCCGTGCAATCTCTGGGTATCCAGCCCGGCTGGAAAATTCCAGGCCCACAGACTGAGCCCGCAGTACCGGTGGGAGGGGGACCCCCATCGCAACTCAGTTCCGCCACGTCAGCAGCAGCCAGCCAGGCAACAACACTGGTAAGGCAGCGACGACCAAACAGCGAACAACTCCAGCAGTCACGGAGGGACACGTCCGCACTCCACGGCTGCTCCAAGTCACAGTTTTCACTACGCTGTTGAGTTGGGACCCCAACAGTCTCGTCACCAGTTGACACTCGCACCCCTACGCGTCGGTCAGAGATTATGATACTTACACAGGTTGGGAATTGGCATTCTTTTTCAGAGCACAAAGAACGCTAATTCTGTAAGTGTCATCTAGTTAAGTAGGAAACCCCTTGCTTCTGTCCTATAGAGACCCGGCAAGGTATCCCTACGTTTTTGGACTACCTCTCACTTTTTAAAGTATCAAAGTTTCATTTATTTTAGTAGGATTTTCTTGCCCTTATTCTCGTATATAGAGTACCGGGTACAAGATTTTCCTGCATTTTGATTAGTTAATCACTTAACATCTAATATTAACGTTAATTGTTTTCACATTAACGATTGAATTCCCACAGGATAGTCACCAGTTGCCACGTCATCCTGTTACTGACACTTATAATAACACAGTTATATTCTCTGTACATCTGTTTGATATCTCAAAATGTTTCGTCTCTCAGCATTTCGTAGTGATCCAGCAAATGAATTAGGGAACTTAAGTAGTGCCCAGAAGACAGAATTACAAACTCTAGCACATGAGTACCAACTAAATGTTCCCCATGGAGCCACCAAAAGTGACTTGCATCACCGTATCCTTGACCACCTCTTAGATAATAGAAGTATAGACTGATTCTCACGAAAAACATTCCATTACAGATCGGCATACTATAGCAGCTATGAAGTTAAAGTTAGAACTAGCGAAGGAACAATGACAACTTGCCACCCTAGAGCGTGAACGTCTGAAAAAACAAGCTGCCTTTGAGAAGGAAGGTCTACAAAGGAAGGAACGCGAGGGTACCATTGAGCGTGAACGCCAAAAAGAAGCTCTACAGCTCCAGAAAGAACAAGCTGCCTTTGAGATGGAAGCTCTACAAAGGAAGGAACACGAGGCTGCCCTTGAGCGTGAACGCCAGAAAGGACAAGCGGCCCTACAACGTGAGCAGGTTGAATTAAGAGAACGTGATCTGGAGATACAACGTGAACACAATAAGAAGCAAGCCGATAGTGCTCTAGAATACCGTAGAAAAGAACTCGACTTGGAAACTACACACCACACACTCGGCTGCAACAAGCAGAAGCTAAACTTCCAGCAAGCTTTAGCATCTGCCAAGGCAAGTAAGTTAATGCCACCATTCGTTGAGACAGAGATAGATGTGTTTTTTACTTCTTTTGAGACCCTAGCTAAAAACCTAGCTGGCCTGAAGATCAGTGGTCTATACTTCTCAGAGTGCATCTCACAGGTAGAGCTGCGGTTACTCTCAGTACCTTAGCGTCTGAGAATGACTACAAGATCCTAAAGCAAGCCGTTCTAGACGCCTACCTTCTCTCCACCGAAAGCTACAGACGAAGATTTCGTGATTATCTAAAGGCAAGTGTCACCACGTATTTAGAATTTTTCAATACTAAGAAAAGATATTTCATGAAATGGCTGGAAGCAGCCCATGTTTCTACATTTTCAGAACTCGTCAACCTCATTCTAGTCGAGGAATTCTTTCGACGTGTTCCTGCTCCCATCCGTCTTCACTTAGTAGACAAAGAGGAAACTTACCTCATCAGATGTGTGAAGTCGGCTGACACCTACAGTCTTATACACAGGTTAACAGCTGACACATCTCCCAGTAAGAAGTCTTGGTGTAATTATGACAAAGTGAGTACCGATCAAGCGAGCTCTCAATTATATTGTAAGTATTGCAAGCTCTATGGACATACCATAGTTAAATGTGGAAAAACCCAATAGAAAGGCTATAGTGAAACTGCTAAACCCAAACCGACTCCTCCTAAGTCCTCTAAGCCTGTGATGAATATTGGTGTTCCTGTTAATGATCTTTCTCTCTTCAGCAAACACCTGTACCCTGGAACTGTCTCTGCCAACAGTACAGATTCGGAGGGACGTTTCAAAGTGAAGATCTTGAGGGACACAGCTGCTCTTCAGTCTATAATTTTGAAATCGGCTGTGCCTAACATCACCTACACCGGGGAGACGGTCCTTATCACTGACCTCACTGCTACCACTCCGTATCCACTCGCCAGAGTCCACCTGGATTGTCCTTTCGTGCAAGGTGAATCCAAGTCGCCATCCGGGAAACGCCTTTTCCCATGTCAGGGGTACAACTTCTCCTGGGCAACGACTTAGCCGAAGATCTACAACCTTCCAACTTGATCATCATGGACAAACCCCAGGTATGTGACTCTGTCGTGGAAAACCCCATCCTGAAGTATATTCCAGCAGAGGTCCAAGAAAGTGATGAAGTCTCTCCTCCGGTTTTGGTGACAACCCGTGCGCAAGCTGCACGCCCGCAAACAGCTGACTCTGCTGCAACAGCTGTCCCTCAAGACCATCAGAATCGGCCACCGAATCTTACTATGTTGGAGTTCCGTAAGTTGCAGAGGGAGGATCCCTCATTAACACCATTATTCTTCCAGGCCGAGACTCAATCTGATAGTATTCCTGGGTTCTTTATAGAGAACCAATTGCTCTACCGCAGGTACCGACCCAGTAAACTAACGGAGGATGACGATTGGGCTAATGTCGACCAACTAGTAGTTCCCACCAGCCTACGGCCCGATATTCTACACCTGGCCCATGGAGCGCTTTCTCACTACGGTTTTAATAAAACCTATCACGCCATCAGACAAGACTATTACTGGCCAGGTATGATTAAAGATGTAAAAACTTATATACAACAGTGTCATACATGTCAGATGGCAGGAAAACCTAACATCTCTATTCCCAAGGCTCCTTTGATTCCTATCCCGGTGCCTTCGGAACCCTTTCACAGACTCGTCATAGACTGTGTTGGTCCTTTACCCCGGACCAGTTCTGGCAACGCTTATATACTAACCATCCTGTGTCCAACCACCAGATTCCCCATAGCAGTTCCTGTAAAGAACATTACGGCTGCTACTGTGGCGAAGCAACTGTTGAAGATCTTTACACAATATGGATTTCCTCGGGAGATTCAAAGTGACTGTGGCACCAACTTCACCAGTGATCTCTTCAAGAAGACACTGGAAGAATTCAACATTACTCAGGTATTGTCCAGCCTCTATCATCCTGCTTCACAGGTTCTCTTGAACGTAGTCACCAAACTATAAAATCACTCCTTAGGAAATTTTGCAATGAAACAATGAAAGACTGGGATAAACAACTTGACATCATCATGTTCATTTTCAGAAGTCTCCCAAATGAGTCTCTAGGAGGGTCTCCCTATGAGATGCTTTACGGACGTAAGTGCCGTACTCCTCTTAAAGCTTTTAAAGACTCTCTACGTAATGCCACCTTCAATGACCCTCTGTATGTGCCCCAGTTTCTTCAAAACTTAAAGCACATTCTAGAGCGAGTGCATAAATTTGCCAACGATAATTTATTAAAAGCTCATATTAGGATGAAGACACATTTTGACAAACGCAGTAAAATCTGGAAATATAAAACAGGAGACTTCGTTTTAGCATGTTTTCCGATCCCTGGTTCTCCCTAGCAAAATAAGTTTTCAGGACCGTATCGCATCAAGGAGTGCAGAAACAACCACAACTACGTTCTTGAGACTCCAGATAGGCGGCGGAGGGCCCAGTTGTGCCACGTCAATCTTTGGAAGGAATATAAAGGTACTCCCCCCACTGTGTTAGTATCTCTCTCCACCTTTAAAGATCCATACCTCCACAGTGAGACCTTCCCTGCTTCTCCTCCCGAAAGCACTAACTCTGAGTCAGTGCCTTCCAACTCGGAAATTCATACAGATCTTCCTAAATATTTGCAGGGCTCGGATAACATCATAGCAGACGCCTTCTCCAGAGTCTACGAGGTAGAGGCAGCTACTCCCACTGCTCTACCGTCTAATGAAGTAACTTAACCCGTAAGAGCAAGCTTCGGGGGAGAGCTGTGACAATAATCTCTTGAAAGAGAGATTTAGCCTGCTCTTTCCTACATCACGTTACTTCTATACATCTGCAACATCAAGATACCACATTCAAGAGTATATAATAGTGGAATAACAGACGTCTCTACAGGAGGTATACTACCCTACTATTATTCCTCACCCCCTCCCTCACTATCGGTGCACCACCTCGTCGATCACCAAATGACCACTTCAAACCAACACTCTCCCCATTGGTGAATCAGCGACTTCACACGACGCCAGTGCCATCTGCATCGCCTATGTATAGTCTTGCACGAGCAGTTCGCCTCAGAATATTCTTGTGCTCTAGAGCTGACGCTTCTATCTAAACGTACTTCCTGTATATTAGTAGAGGTTTCAGCCAGCCACCTCAGCACCATTAACTAATTTTTGTCTTGCTTATTGTAGAGTAACGTAATAATTTTGTTATATTGTGTTTTGTCTTTGTCTCTATTTTTGATCCGCACTGTACATGTCGGGAGCCGGTCGGCCGAGCGGACAACATGCGGGACTTGTGATCCTGTGGTCCTGGGTTCGATCCCAGGCGCCGGCGAGAAATAATGGGAATAGTTTCTTTCACTCTATGCCCCTGCTACTAGCAGTAAAATAGGTACCTGGGTGCTAGTCAGCTGTCACGGGCTGCTTCCTGGGGGTGGAGGCCTGGTCGAGGACCGGGCCGCAGGGACACTGAAAAAAAAAAGCCCCGAAATCATCTCAAGATAACCTCAAGATACATAGCCAAGGGATTATCTTTATTTTGTTTTTGTTTAAAGTAAATTTAAATTCATTATTTATAAGATTTGTTTTGCGTGTTTTTCCCTCTCACTTTACCACAGGAAGACAACCACCAAGCAGTCAACATTTTTGTTTTCTCTTTTTTTTCTAATGTGACTGACATTTCCACCAGCCATAGAGAAGACTGTCTTAACACCTACATTCCTCGTCACAAGAGTCTGAATGATACAGAGCACACTTTAGAGTCTGAATGATACAGAGCACACTTTAGAGTCTGAATGATACAGAGCACACTTTAGAGTCTGAATGATACAGAGCACACTTTAGAGTCTGAATGACACAGAGTACACTTTAGAGTCTGAATGACACAGAGCACACTTTAGAGTCTGAATGATACAGAGCACACTTTAGAGTGTGAATGATATAGAGTACACTTCAGAGTGTGAATGATATAGAGTACACTTTAGAGTGTGAATGATATAGAGTACACTTTAGAGTGTGAATGATACAGAGCACACTTTAGAGTGTGAATGATATAGAGTACACTTTAGAGTCTGAATGATACCGAGTGCATTCTAAGTCTCGTTGATATTGAGTGCACATGAAGATATGTGTAGTGTTTCACATTAGCTTTTAAGAAAAAATAATTAAACTACAAACGTTGCAGCAAGCTGTCTGTGGCTCGAGTTATTGGTCAAATTACTAATTAATGTTGAGTATTTATGTATAATTACGTTAGTTAATTTATGTAAGATAATTATGGTTCGTAAGACTCCAAGAGCAGACATCGTTGTTGAAATGATGTTCATAATATCAGATCTTATAAATATACCTACGTGGTTAAATATTTTTTGGTTATATTCTTTTATATCAAAATTAACGTCAAAACGTTTGTCTATGTGTGTAGAAGAACTGCCATTCTCTTGGTAATTTTAATATTATTTATTCTTATTTTTAATATTTAATATTTTTTATTCCTATTTTTATCATTTAAAACAAGTCACGTTTATAGAGAACTTTATCAAAAGGTGTTTGTCTTATAAAGAAAGTGAGGAAGCAAAAGTTCCAATTATCTTGAAAATCAAGATACAAACACCAGAATATGAAATGACTGAAAGTTTGGGAATGAACTCCGTAGAGTACAGACACTCCCAACACCCCGGACAGTATGGACACCCTGGACAGTATGGACACCCCGGACAGTATGGACACCCCGGACAGTATGGACACCCCGGACAGTATAGACACCCCGGACAGTATGGACACCCCGGACAGTATAGATACTCTGGACAGTATGGACACCCTGAACAGTATAGACACTCCGGAAAGTACTGACAGTAGTGACAGTATGGACACCCTGGACAGTATAGACACTCCGGACAGTATGGACACCCTGGACAGTATAGACACTCCGGACAGTATGGACACCCTGGACAGTATAGACACTCTGGACAGTATGGACACCCTGGACAGTATAGACACTCCGGACACTATGGACACCCTGGACAGTATAGACACTCCGGACGGTATGGACACCCTGGACAGTATGGACACCCCGGACAGTATGGACACCCTGGACAGTATGGACACCCCGGACAGTATGGACACCCCACACAGTATGGACACTCCGGACAGTATGGACACCCTGGAGAGTATAGACACCCTGGACAGTATAGACACTCAGGACAGTATGGACACTCCGGACAGTATGGACACCCTGGACAGTATAGACACTCCGGACAGTATGGACACCCCGGACAGTATAGACACCCCACACAGTATGGACACTCCGGACAGTATGGACACCCTGGACAGTATGGACTCCCTGGACAGTATGGACACCCCGGACAGTATGGACACCCCACACAGTATGGACACCCCGGACAGTATAGACACCCTGGACAGTATGAACACCCGGACAGTATAGACACCCCACACAGTATGGTCACCCTGGACAGTATAGACACTCTGGACAGTATGGACACCCCGGACAGTATGGACACCCCGGAGAGTATGGACACCCCACACAGTATGGACACCCCGGACAGTATTGACACCCCAGACAGTATTGACACCCTGGACAGTATGGACACCCCGGACAGTATGGACACCCCACACAGTATGGACACCCCGGACAGTATAGACAACCCGGACAGTATGGACACCCGGACAGTATGGTCACCCCGGACAGTATGGACACTCCGGACAGTATGGACACCCTGGACAGTATAGACACTCGGACAGTATGGACACCCCGGACAGTATGGACACCCTGGACAGTATGGACACCCCGGACAGTATGGACACCCCGGACAGTATGGTCACCCCGGACAGTATGGACACTCCGGACAGTATGGACACCCTGGACAGTATAGACACTCCGGACAGTATGGACACCCTGGACAGTATGGACACCCCGGACAGTATGGACACCCCACACAGTATGGACATCCCGGACAGTATGGACACCCCAGACAGTATGGACACCCTGGACAGTATGGTCACCCTGGACAGTATGGACACTCCACACAGTATGGACACCCTGGACAGTATAGACACTCCGGACAGTATGGACACCCGGACAGTATAGACACCCCACACAGTATGGACACTCCGGACAGTATGGACACTCCGGACAGTATGGACACCCCGGACAGTATGGACACCCCGGACAGTATAGACACCCCACACAGTATGGTCACCCCCAGACAGTATGGACACTCCGGACAGTATGGACACCCTGGACAGTATGGACACCTCGGACAGTATGGACACCCCACACAGTATGGACACACCTTACAGTATGGACACCTCGGACAGTATGGACACCCCACACAGTATGGACACCCCACCCAGTATGGAGACACCCTGGACAGTATGGACACACCGTACAGTATGGACACCCTGGACAGTATAGACACTCCGGACAGTATGGACGCCCCGGACAGTATGGGACACCCATACAGTATGGACGCACCATACAGTATGGACACCTCACACAGTATGGACACTCGGACAGTATGGACACCCCAGATAGTATGGACACCCCAGACAGTATGGACACCCGGACAGTATGGACACCCCGGACAGTATGGTCACCCCAGACAGTATGGACACCCCGGACAGTATGGNAGAGAGAGAGAGAGAGAGAGAGAGAGAGAGAGAGAGAGAGAGAGAGAGAGAATACCAACTGCTGTAAGACATCAATCACAACCTTTCAGCGATTTTTACCTGGGGTGTGTGGGAGATGGCAGGTCATATTTGCGGCTGAGAAGTCACAAGCGATGATGATAACTAGACTGCACATGGCAAATCAGACAGGCTGGCAAATGGGCGGCAAAACCCTTGAGTTCACAGATGAAATTTACATTTTGGAAATGAAGTTCGACTCTTCAGTGACAATAAAGAGCCACATGCTTAACCTATTACGAAAGGCAGCCAGGAAAATTACAGCCCTACGGCGCATCTCTCAAATTCTTGACAGCAAAGTCTGCAAAACCTTATATGCAGCACAAGTTCTCTCTCATCTACAGTAGGCACCCCTTTAATGGATCCCCTTCATCCCATCATTTATCAGACTTTAGGACAAAGTAGAGTGACGGGCAAGAAGGCTTATCTCTAGTCTTGACCAAGTCTGGTGGGAACAGTCTGAACATCAGAGCCTACAACACCGTCGGGACGTTGTTGGTCTTACTGTTATGTACAAGGTCAACATCCTCCAAGTTCCGCACTCGGCCAAATTTTAAAATGGTATAAAACAGAAATGCTTTATGACTCAATAAAGAAAGAAAGAAATGCAAGTTACTTTTAAATCCGTTACCAAAGATATCTAAAAATTTAAGCCAAAAAATATGTGCAGTATGTCTAGCCCCTGCAGGTCTTCCCGCCCTCAGAGCACCAAACCCACACACCAGGTACATTCCACAATTATAGAGATTTACTAATAATGCTTCACCCCTCGCCTGTGCAAAGAATTATTTCGACAGATCTACTGGGCACACAAAACACACTTCTTCTAAAACACTCTTCTTCTGTGATTGTTAAAAGGTTCTGATTCTGAAAAAGATTGTTCCCTGTTCACGGGAAAGTTGAAATAAAATTTCTAGGTCACTTACCTTGGGTGAAGTTAAGCAATGAAGTTCTAATGACAGAATCACACCGTGAGAGCTGGTGAGGCGACCGCTGGCCCGGCTGCTCCAGGATTTAGGCCACGGAGGATTCTGAGCGCATTTTATATTATTTTTATATTTTAAATGGTTTTCAATGTTCTTTCAGTGGAATTATCTTTTTTGATGTCAATAGTGGAATTGATATTACAGAACTTGTGGAATATCAGCATGCTCAAGTATATCTCTATCACTAATATGCCCACCACATTATGTTCTATGAAGAATAAGAGTTACTGGTATTGCAGTTAACACAATGTACGCAAATGTTATATATATATAACTTTAGACATTTGTGCGCATTACGAGCCACTAAGAACTTCAGAAGAGTGACACTATAGTAACCAGTCTCCTGTATAGTCGTAATGGCTTGGCGCTTTCTCCTGATAGTTCTGTTGTGTAGTAACCAGTGACTTAAGCACACTTCAGCCAAGTTGTAAGTACACAGTTTCTGTGTACTTTATTTTGTTTGTATTTTGTAATATCTTAACATGTTTTACACTGCATTGATGTCTTTGTCGTCAATAATCCATTTACAACACAGATATATCGTATAACATATATGTGCACCACAATATAATATATTATAGATAAAACATAATATTTTTGTTGTTATGACAATTTCTTCACCAGTCATATGTAAGTGTGTACATGTTTGTGCACCATTACGACCCAGTAAGCACGCCTTGCTAGTGTGATAATCAGTGAACTCGTTATCCAAGCACAGGGCCTGCTCCTTCATTCACAGTGCTGGAATCTCTACACCAGATATCACTGTACACACAACAAACACCATCTTCATTATCATCAGAATCCTGGTCACTAAACCTTGAACGTTACCAATTTTCCCAAACAAACATGAAGTTCCATTGTCTGATGCACTCACGCATCAACCTGCTCCTGTGTATTCACCTAGTTGTATTCACCTAGTTGTGCTTGCGGGGGGTTGAGCTCTGCTCTTTCGGCCTGCCTCTCAACTGTCAATCAACTGTTTCTACTACTACTACTATTACTACTAATTTTTTCCCCCACACCACACCCACACACACACACACCCCAGGAAGCAGCCCATGACAGCTGACTAACTCCCAGGTACCTTTTTACTGCTAGGTTACAGGGGCATAGGGTGAAAGAAACTCTGCCGATCGTTTCTCTCCGGCGTCCGGGATCGAACCCGGGACCACAGGATCACGCGATCAGTGCGCTGTCTTCTCGGCCGGCTGGCTGCCAATCATGTGTGCTGTGGTGGCAGAGCTCAGAGCTCCCACTGAGACTTTTACTCACTGTGTCGCTGACACCTGAGTCTGGTGCACAGTCTTGGCCACAGTAACCATCTACCATCACTAGCATTGTAAAGTCATTGTATATTCTTATATAACTGATCGTTTCGGTCAGTCCTGGACCATTACCAAGTCGTTTAACAGAAGAGAGGAAGGCACTGGCAAATTAATAAGAGAGTGAGAAGGAGGGTGAGGGGCCAGGTTTTTATTATTATTATTATTATTATTATTATTATTATTATTATTATTATTATTATTATTATAAGTAGTAGTAGTAGAAGTAGTAGTAGTATAGCAGTATTATTATTATTATTATTATTATTATTATTATTATTATTATTATTATTATTATTATTATTATTATTATTTCCTACCCCAGACTTGGCCAGACATTTACAATGCTAACCAGCATATATACATTTCCATCTGTCCTCCATGGACAGGGTGAGAGAACTGTTAAACATATAATTCAGTGTTTTATTGAACAATTAACTACTGAAGGTGATTGTAGTGTTTTTTAAATGTGAGGAGCAGGTAAGAGAAAGGTTAGAATAGGATGAATGTAAGAATATTGTAGGAATAATATGAATGTAAGGGAAAGGTAAGAATAAGAAAGGTAAGAATAAGAGGAAAGGTAAGAATAAGAAAAGTGGGTTGGAATAAGCAACATGGGGCAAAGCTTAAGTCAGGTCACGTTTGTTTAGAAGGTTGGAGCATTTGAGTATGTACTGTGGTAGGGAAGAGTCAACAGCAACAGTTTGGAGCATTTGAGTATGTACTGTGGTAGGGACGAGTCAACAGCAACAAAGCCAGGACTCAGGTTCATGTTGGGTAGGTTGTGTATCAGAGCTGAGTCAAGAAGACGGCGGTTGTGTAGAGTAGAGACAGGAAAGATTATTTTGGAGGAAGACCAATCAACAGGATAATTAGAATCCCTCTCATGAGAGAAGAGAGCATTGTTTGTGTCTGCAGACTTAAGTCTGCAGACACAAAGTGTTAATTAAGTATTAATTAACACTTCTTTTGTGTTAATTAAGTCTGTCATTTAGCGTACAGCCAGTTTCACCAAAGTATTGGAGAGGACAAGACGAACAGGAAATATTGTTGACACCAGCAGCATTAGAAGCAGGAGGAGCAGTGTGAACCAGATTACTACGAAGAGGTCTTCCTACAAATTTCCTAAGATCCATTGTGACAGCAATTAAAGAATTAATATTTGATATTTAGTGAATCCAGGTACTGATCAACATCCCAGTCAGGAGCATGAACGCTTATATGCAACGCACAATTAATCTTTTATTGCTCAAGAAAAACACCTGGAAGAGTAATTACTGGTATTTCGGTTCATAGCTAAACGAGAATCGAAGCGAGTAGCAAGATTTTTAAAAACTACGTATATTATGTTTTTCACAAGAAAAATAAACTACAAGGAGAAATGTTTTTACTGGTTACAGTATAGCAAATCTCTGTACAGGGCGAGTACCTCATAGCAACTGTGATATCAACCCCACTCAACAATCTCTTGACCTGCACTCTTAGCTGTAGCATTACCTGCTCCGAGGAGTCAGATGTGAAGGGGGTACCACATTTCAAATGCTGTCATACACATTATTATGCGACACTAATATAAAACATTCTCGGCACAGGACATTTGCTTAACACATATATTCATCCATTTAGTTGAAGGAGTGTATCTGTTACGGTATCGACACTGTCCCTGGAATATGGAGTGCGATTTCAGTGCCATCTATGGGTCTGCACTCCCTCTCCCCTGTAGTGGGTGCAACGCAGACAACGCCATCTGTTGGTGGTGGCATGGTATCGGAGAAAGGATCCGGTTTCCTGCCTAGGTTAGAAGAGGATGTCGACTATGATGACCTCAGGTGGGTGGCGTATTGAGAACAACGCCATCTTGGTTGTGGCTACAATTTAAAATATCAATTCCCTGGTGGAAGGGTGTTATCCTAGGGTCACCCAGTATACTGTCCATCTAGCTAATGACGTTTTATGTTCACAGAGGTGATATAAGGAGGCGATTGCGTCGAGGAGTGCAGTTCACCTTGGGCAGTTCAAGAACGCTTGACTTGGTCCTGTGAGAGGAAAAAGTGGCCGCCGTTCGTTATAGCAGTGTGTTAGCTGCTGGTTTATGCAATGTTGGATGGGGCGACGTACCTAGGATGGGCTAGGAAGAGTTATACGACAACAGTGGTGCATCTGTTGAGAAGTGCTGTTAGTGAGCTGCTAGAGATTTCTGCTTGGGTGTTGGCTACCTCTGTATGTGATTGTTTGAGACCCCTGTCAGCATGTTGCTGAAACCCTTCTGCCAGTGTGTATCTGGAGAGCGGAGGTGGGGTTTTGGCACATCATGGCGATACGGTGTGTGCGGACTGGCCCATGTTGAAGGTGAACTCGCCGGTGTTTGCCATTTGGTGTGAATGACGTGTACCAGGAAAATGGCTTCACAGAGATCTGATGAACACTGCTGATGTGTTGTCCTGAGTGAGACATTTTGTAAATGAGTTGTAATACATTAATTTAATATATATAGTGGTGAAGGTGTTAATATCTTGGTAAAGGTGTAACTGTGTATTGTTTGAAACATCCTTTTTACTCTCCTTGCACTTCTACTTGCCACGGCCAGTTCTTGACAACTTGTCACCGACTTCGGATGGATAAGGACGATGAGGTTAAAACAGCAAGAACCCGGTTACTGCCCCCAAGTGGCCGTAACAGTATCTAAACTACAAAAACATTTAATAATAACTAATACAATTACTTACAAATGTGAAATTCAAGTGTTTACCTCCCATGCTCAAAATAATAAATTGTCAATTGAAGATTTTTTTTTTTCATGGCTCAATAAATGGAAAAATTATTTGTCACAACTAGGTGACAAACTAAATAAAATTTAAATGGTACTTGTGCAAAGTGCAAACAAATACAAAAACAATACGACTAAACACAAAACAGTAATTAATTTATAATTCAATAAATAAAGAACATGAACAATGGTTAAATAAAGTGCATGCAAAATATTTCAATAAAGTGGATCCAAAATGAGGACACAGGACACTCGATAAATAAAATGAGTGTCCTGTGTCCTGATTGAGACTGACAATTCCCCACTTAGTTGATAAAGTGTCACCTCCATACTGTGTTCATGACCTTGAGCATACCAAGAACTAGTGTACCACTACGCTAGGCGGGAGCCTAGTGTCGGCTACACCTTTAACTATCCTTGTTGAATGGCCTGACTTCTGGGACAAGCGTGTGTCTCGTTTTCCGACCGTCCCTCGCGGTCGCTTGTCCCTCGATAGTATTCTCGGTGACTCGGATACTTTTGATATCGTTCGCCTTGTGCGTTTTTGTTCTCGTATTGGCATCCTTGGTGATATTTAGCGCCCTCTGATTATCCCGCACATTTGATGGTGCTACATAGCCTTCCCGGTTTGGTGCCTTTTTTGATAATTACAAACTTCCCAGCCTATAAAGGGTCTTGCAATTGTGGATAGACGCACACCCCAAAAGCAGCTGGCGAAGGCATCACCACGTGCATACAGATGTGTAACACCTGTGAGGTTGACAAAGGATGGCAACCAAGAATTAGGAGTCTTCATATCACCTAACAAGTGAGACAAACGAACTACAGACTATGATAATTTTTAATTGAAGCACAACACATGACACAGGCAGAGTCCACTGCATTAGGCCAGTTATTCAGTAACATCCGTTATTCAGAGAATATTCATGTTAGTGTAACACAATATTGTACATGCCAGCAATTGTGGACCCGTCTGCACACCCCAGTAAGGGTATAGCCAACACACATGTGGCCCGTCTCCACACTCCAGCACCCCAGTAAGGGTGTAGCCAACACACATGTGGCCCGTCTCCACACTCCAGCACCCCAGTAAGGGTGTAGCCAACACACATGTGGCCCGTCTCCACACTCCAGCACCCCAGTAAGGGTGTAGCCAACACACACATGTGTCCCGTCTCCACACTCCAGCACCCCAGTAAGAGTGTAGCCAACACACACATGTGTCCCGTCTCCACACTCCAGCACCCCAGTAAGGGTGTAGCCAACACACACATGGCCCGTCTCCACACTCCAGCACCCCAGTAAGAGTGTAGCCAACACACACATGTGTCCCGACTCCACACTCCAGCACCCCAGTAAGGGTGTAGCCAACACACACATGTGGCCCGTCTCCACACTCCAGCACCCCAGTAAGGGTGTAGCCAACACACACATGGCCCGTCTCCACACTCCAGCACCCCAGTAAGGGTGTAGCCAACACACACATGGCCCGTCTCCACACTCCAGCACCACAGTAAGAGTGTAGCCAACACACACATGGCCCGTCTCCACACTCCAGCACCCCAGTAAGGTGTAGCCAACACACACATGGCCCGTCTCCACACTCCAGCACCCCAGTAAGGGTGTAGCCAACACACACATGGCCCGTCTCCACACTCCAGCACCACAGTAAGAGTGTAGCCAACACACACATGGCCCGTCTCCACACTCCAGCACCCCAGTAAGAGTGTAGCCAACACACACATGGCCCGTCTCCACACTCCAGCACCACAGTAAGAGTGTAGCCAACACACACATGGCCCGTCTCCACACTCCAGCACCACAGTAAGAGTGTAGCCAACACACACATGGCCCGTCTCCACACTCCAGCACCCCAGTAAGGGTGTAGCCAACACACAGGGTGCAGACACTGAGGCGCTGGCACATGTTGTTTCCAAACTCTCTTTGTTAGAATGAGAGTTTAATACGTAATGAATAATATGTTTTCCAGGCTTTGTATTTTTTCTTTTATTTCTTGTGCTAAAATTGATATTTGAAGCGTGTTTGAAAATTACAAAGTTATTGTTTAGCTTTTTTAATAAAATATATATAACGACTGTTATTGTGTGTTACATTTTCTATATCATTGTATGTTATTTAATTTTTGAAATCCTTCATTTTGTATAAAATATTTTATATCCTCCTATTATAGTTAAGCAAGGTTATCTTGAGGTTATCTTGAGATGATTTCGGGGCTTTTTAGTGTCCCCGCGGCCCGGTCCTCGACCAGGCCTCCACCCCCAGGAAGCAGCCCGTGACAGCTGACACCAAGGTACCTATTTTACTGCTAGGTAACAAGGGCATAGGGTGAAAGAAACTCTGCCCACTACTTCTCGCCGGCGCCCGGGATCGAACCCGGGACCACAGGATCACAAGTCCAGTGTGCTGTCCGCTAAGGTGAGTAGTTAAGCAAGGTGAGTAGTTAAGCAAGGGGAGTAGTTAAGCAAGGGGAGTAGTTAAGCAAGGTGAGTAGTTAAGCAAGGTGAGTAGTTAAGCAAGGTGAGTAGTTAAGCAAGGTGAGTAGTTAAGCAAGGGGAAGTAGCACATCAGTAACTACCAGCCCACACATCAGTAACTACCAGCCCCACACATCAGTAACTACCAGCCCCACACATCAGTAACTACCAGCCCCACACATCAGTAACTACCAGCCCCACACATCAGTAACTACCAGCCCCACACATCAGTAACTACCAGCCCCACACATCAGTAACTACCAGCCCCACACATCAGTAACTACCAGCCCCACACATCAGTAACTACCAGCCCACACATCAGTAACTACCAGCCCACACATCAGTAACTACCAGCCCACACATCAGTAACTACCAGCCCACACATCAGTAACTACCAGCCCACACATCAGTAACTACCAGCCCACACATCAGTAACTACCAGCCCACACATCAGTAACTACCAGCCCCACACATCAGTAACTACCAGCCCACACATCAGTAACTACCAGCCCCACATCAGTAACCACCAGCCCCACATCAGTAACTACCAGCCCACACATCAGTAACTACCAGCCCCACACATCAGTAACTACCAGCCCCACACATCAGTAACCACCAGCCCCACACATCAGTAACTACCAGCCCACACATCAGTAACTACCAGCCCACACATCAGTAACTACCAGCCCACACATCAGTAACTACCAGCCCACACATCAGTAACTACCAGCCCACACATCAGTAACTACCAGCCCACACATCAGTAACCACCAGCCCCACACATCAGTAACTACCAGCCCACACATCAGTAACTACCAGCCCACACATCAGTAACCACCAGCCCCACACATCAGTAACTACCAGCCCACACATCAGTAACTACCAGCCCACACATCAGTAACTACCAGCCCCACATCAGTAACCACCAGCCCCACACATCAGTAACTACCAGCCCACACATCAGTAACCACCAGCCCACACATCAGTAACCACCAGCCCACACATCAGTAACCACCAGCCCCACACATCAGTAACTACCAGCCCACACATCAGTAACTACCAGCCCACACATCAGTAACCACCAGCCCACACATCAGTAACCACCAGCCCCACACATCAGTAACCACCAGCCCCACACCAGTAACTACCAGCCCACACATCAGTAACTACCAGCCCCACACATCAGTAACTACCAGCCCCACACATCAGTAACTACCAGCCCACACATCAGTAACCACCAGCCCCACACATCAGTAACCACCAGCCCACACATCAGTAACTACCAGCCCCACACATCAGTAACTACCAGCCCCACACATCAGTAACCTACCAGCCCCACATCAGTACCTACCAGCCCCACACATCAGTAACCACCAGCCCCACACATCAGTACCTACCAGCCCCACACATCAGTAACCACCAGCCCCACACATCAGTAACTACCAGCCCACACATCAGTAACCACCAGCCCCACACATCAGTAACTACCAGCCCACACATCAGTAACCACCAGCCCCACACATCAGTAACTACCAGCCCACACATCAGTAACTACCAGCCCACACATCAGTAACTACCAGCCCACACATCAGTAACTACCAGCCCCACACATCAGTAACCACCAGCCCCACACATCAGTAACTACCAGCCCCACACATCAGTAACCACCAGCCCACACATCAGTAACCACCAGCCCACACATCAGTAACTACCAGCCCCACACATCAGTAACTACCAGCCCCACACATCAGTAACTACCAGCCCCACACATCAGTAACCACCAGCCCCACACATCAGTAACTACCAGCCCCCACATCAGTAACCACCAGCCCCACACATCAGTAACTACCAGCCCACACATCAGTAACCACCAGCCCCACACATCAGTAACTACCAGCCCACACATCAGTAACCACCAGCCCCACACATCAGTAACCACCAGCCCACACATCAGTAACTACCAGCCCCACATCAGTAACTACCAGCCCCACACATCAGTAACTACCAGCCCCACACATCAGTAACCACCAGCCCCACACATCAGTAACCACCAGCCCACACATCAGTAACTACCAGCCCACACATCAGTAACCACCAGCCCACACATCAGTAACTACCAGCCCACACATCAGTAACCACCAGCCCCACACATCAGTAACCACCAGCCCACACATCAGTAACTACCAGCCCACACATCAGTAACTACCAGCCCACACATCAGTAACTACCAGCCCCACACATCAGTAACCACCAGCCCACACATCAGTAACCCAGCCCACACATCAGTAACTACCAGCCCACACATCAGTAACTACCAGCCCCACACATCAGTAACTACCAGCCCACACATCAGTAACTACCAGCCCACACATCAGTAACTACCAGCCCACACATCAGTAACTACCAGCCCCACACATCAGTAACTACCAGCCCACACATCAGTAACTACCAGCCCACACATCAGTAACTACCAGCCCACACATCAGTAACTACCAGCCCACACATCAGTAACTACCAGCCCCACACATCAGTAACTACCAGCCCACACATCAGTAACTACCAGCCCACACATCAGTAACTACCAGCCCACACATCAGTAACTACCAGCCCACACATCAGTAACTACCAGCCCCACACATCAGTAACTACCAGCCCACACATCAGTAACTACCAGCCCACACATCAGTAACTACCAGCCCACACATCAGTACCTACCAGCCCACACATCAGTAACCACCAGCCCACACATCAGTAACTACCAGCCCCACACATCAGTAACTACCAGCCCACACATCAGTAACTACCAGCCCACACATCAGTAACTACCAGCCCACACATCAGTAACCACCAGCCCACACATCAGTAACTACCAGCCCACACATCAGTAACCACCAGCCCACACATCAGTAACTACCAGCCCACACATCAGTAACTACCAGCCCACACATCAGTAACTACCAGCCCCACACATCAGTAACTACCAGCCCACACATCAGTAACTACCAGCCCACACATCAGTAACTACCAGCCCACACATCAGTAACTACCAGCCCACACATCAGTAACTACCAGCCCACACATCAGTAACTACCAGCCCACACATCAGTAACTACCAGCCCACACATCAGTAACTACCAGCCCACACATCAGTAACTACCAGCCCACACATCAGTAACTACCAGCCCACACATCAGTAACTACCAGCCCACACATCAGTAACTACCAGCCCCACACATCAGTAACTACCAGCCCCACACATCAGTAACTACCAGCCCACACATCAGTAACTACCAGCCCCACACATCAGTAACTACCAGCCCCACACATCAGTAACTACCAGCCCACACATCAGTAACTACCAGCCCACACATCAGTAACTACCAGCCCCACACATCAGTAACTACCAGCCCACACATCAGTAACTACCAGCCCACACATCAGTAACTACCAGCCCACACATCAGTAACTACCAGCCCCACACATCAGTAACTACCAGCCCACACATCAGTAACTACCAGCCCACACATCAGTAACTACCAGCCCACACATCAGTAACTACCAGCCCACACATCAGTAACTACCAGCCCACACATCAGTAACTACCAGCCCACATCAGTAACTACCAGCCCCACACATCAGTAACTACCAGCCCCACACATCAGTAACTACCAGCCCCACACATCAGTAACTACCAGCCCACACATCAGTAACTACCAGCCCCACACATCAGTAACTACCAGCCCCACACATCAGTAACTACCAGCCCCACACATCAGTAACTACCAGCCCCACACATCAGTAACTACCAGCCCCACACATCAGTAACTACCAGCCCACACATCAGTAACTACCAGCCCCCCACATCAGTAACTACCAGCCCACACATCAGTAACCCCACCCCACACATCAGTAACTACCAGCCCACACATCAGTAACTACCAGCCCACACATCAGTAACTACCAGCCCCACATCAGTAACCACCAGCCCCACACATCAGTAACTACCAGCCCACACATCAGTAACCACCAGCCCACACATCAGTAACTACCAGCCCCACACATCAGTAACTACCAGCCCCCACATCAGTAACTACCAGCCCACACATCAGTAACTACCAGCCCACACATCAGTAACTACCAGCCCCACACATCAGTAACTACCAGCCCCACACATCAGTAACTACCAGCCCCACATCAGTAACTACCAGCCCCACACATCAGTAACCACCAGCCCACACATCAGTAACTACCAGCCCCACACATCAGTAACTACCAGCCCACACATCAGTAACTACCAGCCCACACATCAGTAACTACCAGCCCCACACATCAGTAACTACCAGCCCACACATCAGTAACTACCAGCCCACACATCAGTACCACCAGCCCACACATCAGTAACCACCAGCCCCACACATCAGTAACTACCAGCCCACACATCAGTAACTACCAGCCCACACATCAGTAACTACCAGCCCACACATCAGTAACTACCAGCCCACACATCAGTACCACCAGCCCACACATCAGTAACTACCAGCCCCCACATCAGTAACTACCAGCCCCACACATCAGTAACTACCAGCCCACACATCAGTAACCACCAGCCCACACATCAGTAACCACCAGCCCCACACATCAGTAACTACCAGCCACACATCAGTAACTACCAGCCCACACATCAGTAACTACCAGCCCACACATCAGTAACACACCAGCCCCACACATCAGTAACACCAGCCCCACACATCAGTAACTACCAGCCCACACATCAGTACTACCAGCCCCCACATCAGTAACTACCAGCCCACACATCAGTAACCACCAGCCCCACACATCAGTAACCACCAGCCCACACATCAGTAACTACCAGCCCACACATCAGTAACTACCAGCCCACACATCAGTAACTACCAGCCCACACATCAGTAACCACCAGCCCACACATCAGTAACTACCAGCCCACACATCAGTAACTACCAGCCCACACATCAGTAACTACCAGCCCACACATCAGTAACTACCAGCCCCACACATCAGTAACTACCAGCCCACACATCAGTAACCACCAGCCCACACATCAGTAACTACCAGCCCCACACATCAGTAACTACCAGCCCACACATCAGTAACTACCAGCCCCACACATCAGTAACTACCAGCCCACACATCAGTAACTACCAGCCCACACATCAGTAACTACCAGCCCACACATCAGTAACTACCAGCCCACACATCAGTAACCCAGCCCCACACATCAGTAACTACCAGCCCACACATCAGTAACTACCAGCCCACACATCAGTAACTACCAGCCCACACATCAGTAACTACCAGCCCCACACATCAGTAACTACCAGCCCACACATCAGTAACCACCAGCCCACACATCAGTAACTACCAGCCCACACATCAGTAACTACCAGCCCACACATCAGTAACTACCAGCCCACACATCAGTAACTACCAGCCCACACATCAGTAACTACCAGCCCACACATCAGTAACTACCAGCCCACACATCAGTAACTACCAGCCCACACATCAGTAACCACCAGCCCACACATCAGTAACTACCAGCCCACACATCAGTAACTACCAGCCCACACATCAGTAACTACCAGCCCCACACATCAGTAACTACCAGCCCACACATCAGTAACTACCAGCCCACACATCAGTAACTACCAGCCCACACATCAGTAACCACCAGCCCACACATCAGTAACTACCAGCCCACACATCAGTAACCACCAGCCCCACACATCAGTAACTACCAGCCCACACATCAGTAACTACCAGCCCACACATCAGTAACTACCAGCCCACACATCAGTAACACCAGCCCACACATCAGTAACTACCAGCCCACACATCAGTAACCACCAGCCCACACATCAGTAACTACCAGCCCACACATCAGTAACTACCAGCCCACACATCAGTAACTACCAGCCCACACATCAGTAACTACCAGCCCACACATCAGTAACTACCAGCCCACACATCAGTAACCACCAGCCCACACATCAGTAACCACCAGCCCACACATCAGTAACTACCAGCCCACACATCAGTAACTACCAGCCCCACACATCAGTAACCACCAGCCCACACATCAGTAACTACCAGCCCACACATCAGTAACTACCAGCCCACACATCAGTAACCACCAGCCCACACATCAGTAACTACCAGCCCACACATCAGTAACTACCAACCCCACACATCAGTAACTACCAGCCCACACATCAGTAACTACCAGCCCACACATCAGTAACTACCAGCCCCACACATCAGTAACTACCAGCCCACACATCAGTAACCACCAGCCCCACACATCAGTAACTACCAGCCCACACATCAGTAACCACCAGCCCCACACATCAGTAACTACCAGCCCCACACATCAGTAACTACCAGCCCACACATCAGTAACTACCAGCCCACACATCAGTAACTACCAGCCCCACACATCAGTAACACCAGCCCACACATCAGTAACTACCAGCCCACACATCAGTAACCACCAGCCCACACATCAGTAACTACCAGCCCACACATCAGTAACCACCAGCCCCACACATCAGTAACTACCAGCCCACACATCAGTAACTACCAGCCCACACATCAGTAACTACCAGCCCACACATCAGTAACTACCAGCCCACACATCAGTAACTACCAGCCCACACATCAGTAACTACCAGCCCACACATCAGTAACCACCAGCCCACACATCAGTAACTACCAGCCCACACATCAGTAACCACCAGCCCACACATCAGTAACTACCAGCCCACACATCAGTAACTACCAGCCCCACACATCAGTAACTACCAGCCCCACACATCAGTAACTACCAGCCCACACATCAGTAACTACCAGCCCACACATCAGTAACTACCAGCCCCACACATCAGTAACTACCAGCCCACACATCAGTAACTACCAGCCCCACACATCAGTAACTACCAGCCCCACACATCAGTAACCACCAGCCCACACATCAGTAACTACCAGCCCACACATCAGTAACTACCAGCCCCACACATCAGTAACTACCAGCCCCACACATCAGTAACCACCAGCCCCACACATCAGTAACTACCAGCCCACACATCAGTAACTACCAGCCCACACATCAGTAACCACCAGCCCACACATCAGTAACTACCAGCCCACACATCAGTAACCACCAGCCCACACATCAGTAACTACCAGCCCACACATCAGTAACTACCAGCCCACACATCAGTAACTACCAGCCCACACATCAGTAACTACCAGCCCACACATCAGTAACTACCAGCCCACACATCAGTAACTACCAGCCCACACATCAGTAACTACCAGCCCACACATCAGTAACCACCAGCCCCACACATCAGTAACTACCAGCCCACACATCAGTAACTACCAGCCCACACATCAGTAACTACCAGCCCACACATCAGTAACCACCAGCCCACACATCAGTAACTACCAGCCCACACATCAGTAACTACCAGCCCCACACATCAGTAACACCAGCCCACACATCAGTAACACCAGCCCCACACATCAGTAACTACCAGCCCACACATCAGTAACTACCAGCCCACACATCAGTAACTACCAGCCCACACATCAGTAACCACCAGCCCCACACATCAGTAACTACCAGCCCACACATCAGTAACCACCAGCCCCACACATCAGTAACTACCAGCCCCACACATCAGTAACTACCAGCCCCACACATCAGTAACTACCAGCCCACACATCAGTAACTACCAGCCCACACATCAGTAACTACCAGCCCCACACATCAGTAACTACCAGCCCCACACATCAGTAACTACCAGCCCACACATCAGTAACTACCAGCCCCACACATCAGTAACCACCAGCCCACACATCAGTAACTACCAGCCCCACACATCAGTAACTACCAGCCCACACATCAGTAACTACCAGCCCACACATCAGTAACTACCAGCCCCACACATCAGTAACTACCAGCCCACACATCAGTAACTACCAGCCCACACATCAGTAACCACCAGCCCACACATCAGTAACCACCAGCCCACACATCAGTAACTACCAGCCCACACATCAGTAACTACCAGCCCACACATCAGTAACTACCAGCCCACACATCAGTAACCACCAGCCCACACATCAGTAACCACCAGCCCCACACATCAGTAACTACCAGCCCACACATCAGTAACTACCAGCCCCACACATCAGTAACTACCAGCCCACACATCAGTAACCACCAGCCCACACATCAGTAACCACCAGCCCCACACATCAGTAACTACCAGCCCACACATCAGTAACTACCAGCCCACACATCAGTAACTACCAGCCCACACATCAGTAACCACCAGCCCCACACATCAGTAACCACCAGCCCCACACATCAGTAACTACCAGCCCACACATCAGTAACTACCAGCCCACACATCAGTAACTACCAGCCCACACATCAGTAACCACCAGCCCACACATCAGTAACCACCAGCCCACACATCAGTAACTACCAGCCCACACATCAGTAACTACCAGCCCCACACATCAGTAACTACCAGCCCACACATCAGTAACCACCAGCCCACACATCAGTACCACAGCCACACACATCAGTAACTACCAGCCCACACATCAGTAACTACCAGCCCACACATCAGTAACTACCAGCCCACACATCAGTAAC
>WNGS01001947.1:95679-109215 GCA_020271785.1 Procambarus virginalis
TATTTAAAGAATAATGAGGTTGAAACTCCCACAACACTGCAGGCTGCTAAACTACGTGGACAACTTTGTATCATCATAAAAGAAAGGGATGCGGCGCGCTGGCACCCAAATGCTTAGACTGCATCGTGAAGAGGCAGAGCAAATTGGTATCAAACTCAACTCCACCGAGAAAAAGCCATGCCCATAAAATAGTGAAGCCCAACATCCAATTCAAAGTACAGGCTCAACCAATTGAATGGGTGGACTCTTATCAATATCTAGGAACAATCCTGGACACACTCACATGAATTTTAATGCTGAGGTCACTTACTTGAGAGAGAGAACTGTGGCCCGGACGACAATCCTCAGGTCGCTAATCTCACTCTCTGGAGGAGCCAATCTGCAAGTCCTTCGCACATACTATGTACAGGCAGTCAGATCAGAGATCGACTATGCCGCACCTGCACTCACAGCCATATCACAACAACAGTGGAAAAAGCTTGAGGCTATTGGGCTGTCAGAGCGGGTAAATCCTAAACAGACTACAATTAAAAAGAATGATTTTTGATAGAGGAGGTGATAATCCACACCCAAACTACACTTGTTCCTCACCGTGGGAGGAGCCTACCTTCAAAATAGTAATAGAATATATTCCAATGAAAAAGGCTGCCTATGATCCAACAATCCTAAGGCGCATCATAGAAAAGCAAATGAACAGCATTGCAGTAGCAGGAGCCACTCACATCTTCAAAGACGGATCAGTGGACACAGAATATGAGTGCTGGCGCTGCTCTTTGCACGGACAGCAAACAGGCCTATGGGAGACTGAGAGGACCAGTATCATCAACCCAAACTGATTTGTTTGCCATATAACACCCGGTTTGGTGCTTTCTATTGATAATTACTTACTTGCCAAATAACAAGCATTCGCAGATTGCAGAAACATTGCAGTAGTATTCATTCTCGTGCCATCTCTTGCTTGGCTTAATCTTCATCAATCAATGAATCTCATCTTATCACAATCGACTTGATAATGGTCCAGAACGGACCGAAACGTCGTCGTCACTTCCTTTTCTAATGTGTGGTTTGGTCAACATCTGTAGTGGGTTTGGCGGGTGCATGGAATGAACATTGACCTTTGTTGATGAGGACAGACTGCCTGGAAGACCTTGAGATAGTGAGCAAGGTTTCAAAATCTTTACTGATACAGATGACTCTTCTAATCCTTCGACTCCAGTTGAAGATCGAAGGAGAATATTTTTTTTAATGTTGCTGGACTTTGACAGCGACAAGATCTGGGTTGTTTCCTCGCATAAATCCTTTGTGTAGGGAGGAAGGTGGCCAATGTATTGATTTTAAAGTTGAGATACCTCCAGTCACCATTTCATTTGTACATCCTTTTAGGGCATATGATTAACAAACTTAAGAATTACATTCGAACAAATGTATTCAGTCTTTTCTCAACAAATTAAATTTCTAAGAATAAAATGATGAATATTTCTTATAAAACTGATGTTAAGAAGAGGAACATATACGTGTTTATGTGAGAGATAGTGACCTGTGGGTGTGGTCCACTGACCTGGTGTATATAGGATATCCAGGAATAACAAATACCAGAAAACCAATCAGTATGGAAGGTTTAATTGTAAGTGCATTTAACTGTGATTGGTGAACATGAATGTCATAATATTTTAGGTATGTGATAGTCTTCCTCAACAAGAGCATAGAGTTAAGTCTTGGGAAACTGAAAACCATTCCAAATATGTAGATGATTTATTTTACTCATGAAACACTGAAATTGTTTATGATTGGTCAGGCCACAGATCACCTTTGATTAGACTATTATCCTGTAGCGTAACAACACGCTATCTAAAGTTGATGTTACCAATACTGTAGTTATGTCAATGTGTTAAAATATATATGGATATACCTTCTTTCACCAGCAACATTGCAGATGTGTATGGAAAATTTGTAGCTAAAGTGTCACAATTATCTAAATCATTTCAAGACGTTAAGTTCATTGTGGGAGATGACCTTAACACAGAATTTCCTTGACAAGACACATTAATAATTAACTTAATACATTTATACGTGCCAAAAATATACATAATCATGGGATTGAATTTAGCGTTCTCGTCTTGAGATGTGAGAGGAAGGTCTCCTGTTGATCATTTGATCATTCACGATGATATAGTTGTCTCATCTGTGGGTATAAGTATACTAGAATGATAACAACGTGTCCGGGGATACTCTTGGTATCCTTCAATATACTTCAGTCGCAAGTTGATCTTGCAAATGAAAACAATATTCTACCGAGAACCCATGTAAACTTGGAGTAGGGGGGGAAGGGCACTGTTGTTCCAACCCGTTCTCGCATTTTCTTACAGTCACTATTGACTTATTAAATACGTGCATATGTGACATACTAAACATACTAGTATACCTTGAAAAGCTTCATAGAAAACACCGACCTTACCTAACCTTCTTAGTATGTTAAGATAAGCATCTTATTGCTTCGTAATTACAGTTATTACCTAACCTATACCTATAATAGGTTAATTAATAATTGCAATTACGAAGCAATAAGATGCTTATCTTAACATACTAAGAAGGTTAGGTAAGGTCGGTGTTTTCTATGAAGCTTTTCAAGGTAAACTAATATGTTTAGTATGTCACATATGCATGTATTTAATAAGTCAATATTGACTATACGAAAGTTCGAGAACGGGTTGGTTGTTCATCTTGATCATATGGGAACAAAATTTCTTATTACTTACATTCCAACTAATACAATTTCATGCACAACACTTGTATAAAAACAGCTCCATATGTTTTGTGCACATGGTATATCAGTGTTAGCTAGGAAGAAGGACAAAGTATCGGTATCAACACAAACAGAAGAGGGTATACGACTGGTTGGAATGATCATGTTAGGGAACTCGAAAAGCGGTCCATCATTTGTCATAACCTGTGGAGACATGCAGGAAGCTCCAGGTCTTACTGCCCCAGACCACACTCAGCTCTTGGGCCCCAGAGAGATCTTACTGCCCCAGACCACACTCAGCTCTTGGGCCCCAGAGAGAGCTTACTGCCCCAGACCACACTCAGCTCTTGGGCCCCAGTGAGAGCTTACTGCCCCAGACCACACTCAGCTCTTGGGCCCCAGAGAGAGCTTACTGCCCCAGACCACACTCAGCTCTTGGGCCCCAGAGAGAGCTTACTGCCCCAGACCACACTCAGCTCTTGGGCCCCAGAGAGAGCTTACTGCCCCAGACCACACTCAGCTCTTGGGCCCCAGAGAGTCTTACCGCCCCAGACCACACTCAGCTCTTGGGCCCCAGAGAGAGCTTACTGCCCCAGGCCACACTCAGCTCTTGGGCCCCAGAGAGAGCTTACTGCCCCAGACCACACTCAGCTCTTGGGCCCCAGAGAGTCTTACCGCCCCAGACCACTCAGCTCTTGGGCCCCAGAGAGAGCTTACTGCCCCAGGCCACACTCAGCTCTTGGGCCCCAGAGAGAGCTTACTGGTCCAGACCACACTCAGCTCTTGGGCCCCAGAGAGTCTTACTGCCCCAGACCACACTCAGCTCTTGGGCCCCAGAGAGAGCTTACTGCCCCAGACCACACTCAGCTCTTGGACTCATTGTCACCAAACCATTAAGAGGATTCAGCAAGATGATCATCGCTGTGAAAAGATAAATAATACTGATTATCGACGAAGAAAAAAGCTTCATAAATTTTGCGGAGAATTTAGACAAATAAATTTCTTCTAGTAGATTACGAGCGTCGAGAACGAGTCGTCTGGGTGCCGTGTTATATGTAATGTTGTCAAGGATACATATTCACCACTATGTAACAGTGCCGTGTCCTGAACAGAGGAGATCGCAGCTGACTTAAGTACTGCTGCTTGAGCATCTTGCCTCTGATATTAACGACCTCATTGTAACCTCAGTAATAGTTGAGATATCTGTAAAAATCAATCGACTTGAGAATGGTCCAGGACGGACCGAAACGTCGTCGTCCCTTCACCTTCTAGTGTGTGGTCTGGTCAACATATGTAAAAAAGTATAAAACAAATGAAAGCTCTGATAGACTTTAATACTCAATGCTTAAGCTGTGATTCTATCAATTTATGCACCTTACGTGCTATCGTTCCTATGGAAAAACGTCATCAATAATAAACACCTCTGTTCTTGCTCCCATTCCAAAGAAATGTTGAGCATCTATGAATGATACTGTATTATTTATGATATATTTTTTGTCGTTGGTATACACTATCGATTTAGACATTCAGCACGAGCCCTCGACCTTGGCAGATCACGTGACCTGATCCTCTGCTTTATTAGTAAACATGTCCAGCGTTACAGCATATCAGAAGGTGTTAAGTTGAGCCGACCACCGCCAGAGGTCACCCGAGACTGAGTGACTATGTTATAACCAATTATTTAAGCCTCAGTGCCCATACAGCTGCGGGGGAGAGAACACGTCACTTGCTGCAGCGTCGCCTGTCGGCCTCGGAGGGTCTTCAAACATGATATACAGTAAATATTTTATGATATTTGAGATTTATAATTATTTGTCCTAACGATAGGGCGTTCTTGAATGATCTTGTGGAAACAGTTAAGTTCATTTACAATTACTGGACATTGGCCAAGCAAGACCTCCACAACACATGCTCGTTCATGCTTCCAAACAGACAGCATGACAACTAATCAACATTGTTTTCCTTGACCATTATAAAAATGGTCAAGTAATAATAATCTAAAAACTTCTTTTTAATTTTGTTCAAAGTCATAAAAGTTGGCACAACACCCAAAATTTTGCAGACATTAACTAACTCTTCATTTCCTCGTAATCTACGAATAATTTTGTTTAACACTGCAGGAATAATTATTTTTGTAAAAATGTTATTGTGGTGCCTGTGTGCTCTAGATGACGAGCTCCCTCTATCTTCCCTCTACCCAATTATTAACTCTAAACTTATTTATATAATTTCACCGTTATTTCTCTCTTCACCGTATTATTGCAGCATTTGTTGAGTACTGTGGAGGCATACCTGCGTTGCTCTGCCTTACCAAGCCAGTCGACACAACGTGACCTGACCAGCTACAAACAAAGGGGGGGGATACCATTGCTCGTCTGCAAACAGAAGTACCATTGCCAATTGTCCAACTTGTACCGTACAGACATGTAGAGCGGACTCATTCTTGGACAGAACAAGCCAGCCGCTGATTATAATATTTTTATAGCGTTACGGTGAGAGCAGGACAGATTACCTTGTGTCGGGCGGGTCATCATGTTCCCTTGTGTGGAGCGGGTCATCATGTTCCCTTGTGTGGAGCGGGTCATCATGTTCCCTTGTGTGGGTCGGGTCATCATGTTCCCTTGTGTGTGGCGGGTCATCATGTTCCCTTGTGTGGAGCGGGTCATCATGTTCCCTTGTGTGGGGCGGGTCATCATGTTCCCTTGTGTGGGGCGGGTCATCATGTTCCCTTATGTGGGGCGGGTCATCATGTTCCCTTGTGTGGGGCGGGTCATCATGTTCCCTTGTGTGGAGCGGGTCATCATGTTCCCTTATGTGGAGCGGGTCATTATGTTCCCTTGTGTGGAGCGGGTCATCATGTTCCCTTGTGTGGAGCGGGTCATCATGTTCCCTTGTGTGGAGCGGGTCATCATGTTCCCTTGTGTGGAGCGGGTCATCATGTTCCCTTGTGTGGGGCGGGTCATCATGTTCCCTTGTGTGGGGCGGGTCATCATGTTCCCTTGTGTGGGGCGGGTCATCATGTTCCCTTGTGTGGGGCGGGTCATCATGTTCCCTTGTGTGGGGCGGGTCATCATGTTCCCTTGTGTGGGGCGGGTCATCATGTTCTCCTACATAAAGCAGTGTCCAGAGCGTGCTAAAGTTATCTACGTAACGCTGTCACACACTCCGCAAAATTCCTAACCAGGACTGAAGTGTGTGACAGGATAACCATAGTGTCAACACTGGCAATTAGTTATACACCTGTGGTGATAAGATGGAAGTTGGGAGTTGACCTTGTTGATCTTGTGAGTTGACCTCGGCAATGCGCATGCTCACAGTTGACCTCGGCAATGCGCATGCTCACAGTTGACCTCGGCAATGCGCATGCTCACAGTTGACCTCGGCAATGCGCATGCTCACAGTTGACCTCGGCAATGCGCATGCTCACAGTTGACCTCGGCAATGCGCATGCTCACAGTTGACCTCGGCAATGCGCATGCTCACAGTTGACCTCGGCAATGCGCATGCTCACAGTTGACCTCGGCAATGCGCATGCTCACAGTTGACCTCGGCAATGCGCATGCTCACAGTTGACCTCGGCAATGCGCATGCTCACAGTTGACCTCGGCAATGCGCATGCTCACAGTTGACCTCGGCAATGCGCATGCTCACAGTTGACCTCGGCAATGCGCATGCTCACAGTTGACCTCGGCAATGCGCATGCTCACAGTTGACCTCGGCAATGCGCATGCTCACAGTTGACCTCGGCAATGCGCATGCTCACAGTTGACCTCGGCAATGCGCATGCTCACAGTTGACCTCGGCAATGCGCATGCTCACAGTTGACCTCGGCAATGCGCATGCTCACAGTTGACCTCGGCAATGCGCATTCTTCAGTGTTTGACTAAAGGTAAAATTGGTGCCTGAGAATAGGAGTTGTTGAATATGGCCAAAGAGTTTGTCAACAAACGTGTGAATAGTTAACATCAAGGAGTCTGACTCACATACATCCTGATGATAGTATGGAGAAAGCCAAACTATTTAGCACTGGTGGTACACGAACAAGGGAACACAGGTGGAACCTTAGTACCTAAATGAGCCACAGAGACATTAGAAAGATTTTTATTTCAGTGTCAGAGTAGTTAACACACATGCAATGCATTAAGCAGTGATGTGGTGGAAGCAGACTATATACAGTTTCAAATGTTGATATGATTGAGCTCAGTAGGTTCAGAAACCTGCAAACCAGTTGAGAGGCGGGACCAAAGAACCAAAGCTCAACTCCTGCAAGTCCAACTAGGTGAGGTAGGTGTGTACACAGGTGAAGCAAACATGGGAAATATTTGTAGCAGGTTGGTTGAGTCGAGCCCGTGTCCTGGTTGACCCAGTCACACACCTTGCAGAATGTACCTACCAGTAAGACAGCTCAGAGTCTACCCAAACCCACAAGAAATTTAGAGGCACCGGGTAACAGCTCAGTGCCTCAAATTCTTTTGAATTAGCAGACTTAGAGTTAGGCTTAGTCTGGTCCATGGGTGAGGTGTGTGACTGAGGTGACCCAGGACGCTGGGTCCAGCTCGCCTCCCTGAACCAAAGATTGTCTTACAGATATATATCATTATTGTGATTTTACTGTGAATAACAATGTATTAAGTGACTTTTCAGCACGATCACGCGAGGTCGGATATGTGCATTTTACCGCCTCTATGAAGCACTAACCTTGCATGCAACCTTCTGAACCCCGCCTCCATGCAAGAGGTAAATGTGTTGGTAGTGTGAGGTCACACCCGCAGGCCGGGGTCAGACTAAGGCTGGTAGAGGTCACAGGCCGGGGCCAGACTGAGGCTGGTAGAGGTCACAGCCACAGGCCGGGGTAAGACTGAGGCTGGTAGAGGTCACAGCCACAGGCCGGGGCCAGACTGTGGCTGGTAGAGGTCACAGCCACAGTCCGGGGCCAGACTGTGGCTGACAGAGGTCACACCCACAGGCCGGGGCCAGACTGAGGCTGGTAGAGGTCACAGCCACAGGCCGGGGCCAGACTGAGGCTGGTAGAGGTCACAGCCACAGGCCGGGCCAGACTGAGGCTGGTAGAGGTCACAGCCACAGGCCGGGGCCAGACTGAGGCTGGTAGAGGTCACAGCCACAGGCCGGGGCCAGACTGAGGCTGGTAGAGGTCACAGCCACAGGCCGGGGCCAGACTGTGGCTGGTAGAGGTCACAGCCACAGGCCGGGGCCAGACTGTGGCTGACAGAGGTCACAGCCGCAGGCCGGGGCCAGACTGGTAGAGAAGTATGCCACTTGAGACAACTTGTCACATCTACCGAGACTCTCAGTCATCACAAATGTAGAAAGTACTGAAGGAGTCATCTCGTCAAAAGAATAATATTATCAGTAAGTTAGATCACTGTAATCTTCAATCCTGGTAAATAAGCTTTCCCCCTAAAATATAGTTCAGTGCATCAATGCACGAATCATTGACATCAACATATATAATAGATGAATTCACAGCCATGAACTATATTATGAATGCCAAATGCGGCGATAATCACTCAATAGAGAATTTACAAGTAAATGTATACTTTAGCACTATGAAGCCTCTTGCTACACAAACTATAATATTTCTTCAACGAAGATTGTCTGTCTAGTTTCCTCTGTCGTTTTTTCCTGTCCGAGGATGGAGGACAGACGCTTGTGTTGAGCCTCACACAACTTCCTATGACGAATTAAGATTATATATTGAGCGGGAGGGAGTCGGGGTCCTCCTCAGAGCTTCCCTTCACCAAGGTCTGGCTCATGTTGCCTCAACCAACAACTACTTTGAAATATGTAAAAGCACTTTCTAGGTACTTTTTTCAAAAGCTTTTCAGCAGTTCATCACAGACTCAACGCAGCCACTACTACATTGCTGCAGCGTTGCATGCCACTAACAATAGTAAACGTAATGTTGCAGTTACTTTGTGAGTTTGATGGGCGCATATATTGCAAGTTCTGAAAGAAAGATGAGAGAGAGAGAGAGAGAGGAGAGAGAGAGAGGAGAGAGAGAGAGAGAGAGAGAGAGGAGAGAGAGAGAGAGAGAGAGAGAGAGAGAGAGAGAGAGAGGTTTTTGAAATGATTTCGGGGCTTAGCGTCCCCGCGGCCCGCTCCTCGACCAGGTCTCCTTTTTGTTACACCACCCCCAGGAGGCAGCCCGTAGCAGCTGTCTAATTTCCAGGTACCTATTTACTACTAGGCACAGGGGGCATCAGGGTGAAAGAAACATTTTGTCCATTTGTCTCTGCCTCCACCGGGGATCGAACCCGGAACCTCAGGACTACGAATCCGAAGCACTGTCCACCCAGCTGTCAGGCGCCCAGCTGTCAGAGAGAGAGAGAGAGAGAGAGAGAGAGAGAGAGAGAGAGAGAGAGAGAGAGAGAGAGAGAGAGAATACCAACTGCTGTAAGACATCAATCACAACCTTTCAGCGATTTCTACCTGGGGTGTGTGGGAGATGGTAGGTCATATTTGCGGCTGAGAAGTCACAAGCGATGATGAAACTAGACTGCACATGGCAAATCAGACAGGCTGGCAAATGGGCGGCAAAACCCTTGAGTTCACAGATGAAATTTACATTTTGGAAATGAAGTTCGACTCTTCAGTGACAATAAAGAGCCACATGCTTAACCTATTACGAAAGGCAGCCAGGAAAATTACAGCCCTACGGCGCATCTCTCAAATTCTTGACAGCAAAGTCTGCAAAATCTTATATGCAGCACAAGTTCTCTCTCATCTACAGTATGCACCCCTTTAATGGATCCCCTGCATCCCATCATTTATCAGACTTTAGGACAAAGTAGAGTGACGGGCAAGAAGGCTTATCTCTAGTCTTGACCAAGTCTGGTGGGAACGATCTGAACATCAGAGCCTACAACACCGTCGTGACGTTGTGGTCTTACTGTTATGTACAAGGTCAACATCCTCCAAGTTCCGCACTCGGCCAAATTTTAAAATGGTATAAAACAGAAATGCTTTATGACTCAATAAAGAAAGAAAGAAATGCAATTTACTTTTAAATCCGTTACCAAAGATATCTAAAAATTTAAGCCAAAAATATGTGCAGTATGTCTAGCCCCGCAGGTCTTCCCGCCCTCAGAGCACCAAACCACACACCTGGTACATTCCACATTATAGAGATTTACTAATAATGCTTCACCCCTCGCCTGTGCAAAGAATTATTTCGACATATCTACTGGGCACAACAAAACACACTTCTTCTAAAACACTCTTCTTCTGTGATTGTTAAAAGGTTCTGATTCTGAAAAAGATTGTTCCCTGGTTCACGGAAAGTTGAAATAAAATTTCTAGGTCACTTACCTTGGGTGAAGTTAGCAATGACTAAGTTCTAATGTGACAGAATCACACCGTGAGAGCGGTGAGGCGACCGCTGGCCCGGCTGCTCCAGGATTTAGGCCACGGAGGATTCTGAGCGCATTTTATATTATTTTTATATTTTAAATGGTTTTCAATGTTCTTTCAGTGGAATTATCTTTTTTTGATGTCAATAGTGGAATTGATATTACAGAACTTGTGGATATCAGCATGCTCAAGTATATCTCTATCACTAATATGCCCACCACATTATGTTCTTGAAGAATAAGAGTTACTGGTATTGCAGTTAACACAATGTACGCAAATGTTATATATTATAACTTGACATTTGTGTGCGCATTACGAGCCACTAAGAACTTCAGAAAGTGACACTATAGTAACCAGTCTCCTGTATAGTCGTAATGGCTTGGCGCTTTCTCCCTGATAGTTCTGTTGTGTAGTAACCAGTGACTTAAGCACACTTCAGCCAAGTTGTAAGTACACAGTTTCTGTGTACTTTATTTTGTTTGTATTTTGTAATATCTTTAACATGTTTTACACTGCATTGATGTCTTTGTCGTCAATAATCCATTTACACACACAGATATATCGTATAACATATATGTGCACCACAATATAATATTATAGATAAAACATAATATTTTTGTTGTTATGACAATTCTTCACCCAGTCATATGTAAGTGTGTACATGTTGTGCACCATTACGACCCAGTAAGCACGCCTTGCTAGTGTGATAATCAGTGACTTGTATCCAAGCACAGGGCCTGCTCCTTCATTCACAGTGCTGGAATCTCTACACCAGATATCACTGTACACACAACAACACCATCTTCATTATCATCAGAATCCTGGTCACTAAACCTTGAACGTTACCATTTTCCCAAACAAACCTGAAGTTCCATTGTTTGATGCACTCACGCATCAACCTGCTCCTGTGTATTCACCTAGTTGTATTCACCTAGTTGTGCTTGCGGGGGGTTGAACTCTGCTCTTTCGGCCTGCCTCTCAACTGTCAATCAACTGTTTCTACTACTACTACTATACTACTAATTTTTTCCCCCACACCACACCCACACACACACACACCCCAGAAGCAGCCCATGACAGCTGACTAACTCCCAGGTACCTTTTTACTGCTAGGTTACAGGGGCATAGGGTGAAAGAAACTCTGCCGATCGTTTCTCTCCGGCGCCCGGGATCGAACCCGGGACCACAGGATCACGTGATCAGTGTGCTGTCTTCTCGGCCGGCTGGCTGCCAATCATGTGTGCTGTGGTGGCAGAGCTCAGAGCTCCCACTGAGACTTTTACTCACTGTGTCGCTGACACCTGAGTCTGGTGCACAGTCTTGGCCACAGTAACCATCTACCATCACTAGCATTGTAAAGTCCTTGTATATTCTTATATAACTGATCGTTTCGGTCAGTCCTGGACCATTGCCAAGTCGTTTAATTAACAGAAGATAGGAAGGCACTGGCAAATTAACAAAGAGTGAGAAGGAAGGTGAGGGGCCAGGTTTTTTATTATTATTATTATTATTCTATTATTATTATTATTATTATATTATATTATTATTATTATTATTATTATTATTATTTCCTACCCCAGACTTGGCCAGACATTTACAATGCTAACCAGCATATATACATTTCCATCTGTCCTCCATGGACAGGGTGAGAGAACTGTTAAACATATAATTCAGTGTTTTATTGAACAATTAACTACTGAAGGTGATTGTAGTGTTTTTTAAATGTGAGGAGCAGGTAAGAGAAAGGTTAGAATAGGATGAATGTAAGAATATTCAAGGAACAGGAAGAATGAATCAATATTGTAGAATAGGATGAATGTAAGAATATTTGTAGGAATATATGATGTAGGGAAAGGTAAGAATAAGAGGCAAGGTAAGAATAAGAAAAGTGGGTTGGAATAAGCAACATGGGGCAAAAGCTTAAGTCAGGTCACGTTTGTTTAGAAGGTTTGGAGCATTTGAGTATGTACTGTGGTAGGGAAGAGTCAACACAACAAAGCCAGGACTCAGGTTCATGTTGGGTAGGTTGTGTATCACAGCTGAGTCAAGAAGACGGCGGTTGTGTAGAGTAGAGACAGGAAAGATTATTTTGGAGGAAGACCAATCAACAGATAATTAGAATTCCTCTCATGAGAGAAGAGAGCATTGTTTGTGTCTGCAGACTTAACACTTCTTTTGTGTTAATTAAGTCTGTCATTAGCGTACGGCCAGTTTCACCAAAGTATTGGAGAGGACAAGACGAACAGGAAATATTGTTGACACCAGCAGCATTAGAAGCAGGAGGAGCAGTGTGAACCAGATTACTACGAAAGGTCTTCTTCAAATTTCCTAAGATCCATTGTGACAGCAATTAAAGAATTAATATTTGATATTTAGTGAATCCAGGCACTGATCAACATCCCAGTCAGGAGCATGAACGCTTATATGCAACGCACAATTAATCTTTTATTGCTCAAGAAAAACACCTGGAAGAGTAATTACTGGTATTTCGGTTCATAGCTAAACGAGAATCGAAGCGAGTAGCAAGATTTTTAAAAACTACGTATATTATGTTTTTCACAAGAAAAATAAACTACAAGGAGAAATGTTTTTACTGGTTACAGTATAGCAAATCTCTGTACAGGGCGAGTACCTCATAGCAACTGTGATATCAACCCCACTCAACAATCTCTTGACCTGCACTCTTAGCTGTAGCATTACCTGCTCCGAGAGTCGATGTGAAGGGGGTACAACATTTCAATGCTGTCATACCCATTATTATGCGACACTAATATAGACATTCTCGGCACAGGACATTTGCTTAACACATATATTCATCCATTAGTTGAAGGAGTGTATCTGTTACGGTATCGACACTGTCCCTGGAATATGGAGTGGCGATTTCAGTGCCATCTATGGGTCTGCACTCCCTCTCCCCTGTATTGGGTGCAACGCAGACAACGCCATCTGTTGGTGGTGGCATGTATCGGAGAAAGGATCCGGTTTCCTGCCTAGGTTAGAAGAGGATGTCGACTATGATGACCTCAGGTGGGTGGCGTATTGAGAACAACGCCATCTAGGTTGTGGCTACAATTTAAAATATCAATTCCCTGGTGGAAGGTGTTATCCTAGGGTCACCCAGTATACTGTCCATCTAGCTAATGACGTTTTATGTTCACAGAGGTGATATAAGGAGGCGATTGCATCGAGGAGTGCAGTTCACCTTGGGCAGTTCAAGAACGCTTGACTTGGTCCTGTGAGAGGAAAAAGTAGCCGCCGTTCGTTATAGCAGTGTGTTAGCTGCTGGTTTATGCAATGTTTGGATGGGGGCGAACGTACCTAGGATGGGCTAGGAAGAGTTATACGACAACAGTGGTGCATCTGTTGAGAAGTGCTGTTATTGAGCTGCTAGAGATTTCTGTTGGGTGTTGGCTACCTCTGTA
>WNGS01001948.1:18717-30227 GCA_020271785.1 Procambarus virginalis
GGCGAGTGCTTTACCAGTGCGCCACGGAGAACGCACTAGAGAACGATGTTCTGGAGATAATAGAGGAGTAACTTCGCTAGCATGCGGCATGTTGGCCTAACGAGGCTACCAGGAGGAAATTTGTTTATGTAAATTTAAATTGCTTGTTAATTTCAATGGGAAAATTAGTTGGTGAAATTATTAACATTATTTTTCAATACTTTCGAAGTGACATATTTTTCAAGATGGGGTCCTGTGTAGCAGTGGGCGACGTGGTCGGCTCACACTCGAGTACTGGGTTAAACTGCCCGCGGTAGGACAGCTTCTTGTTCTCATATCCCAGCTCCTTGTCCTCATATCCCAGCGCTTGTCCTCATATCCCAGCTCCTTGTCCTCATATCCCAGCTCCTTGTCCTCATATCCCAGCACCTTGTCCTCATATCCCAGCTCCTTGGCCTCATATCCCAGCTCCTTGTCCTCATATCCCAGCTCCTTGTCCTCATATCCCAGCTCCTTGTCCTCATATCCCAGCTCCTTGTCCTCATATCCCAGCTCCTTGTCCTCATATCCCAGCTCCTTGTCCTCATATCCCAGCTCCTTGTCCTCATATCCTTAACACCTAACCCATACATCTAAAAACAGTAAGTAATAGCGGTGACGTTTCCGTCCATCTTGGACCATTGCCACCGGTCCAGGACTGGTGCAGTGCCACGGGTGTCACGTGCTGGTGCCGTGCCACGGGTGTCACGTGCTGGTGCCGCATAGTGCCACCATGCCAGCACTACTCTATGGATTAGAGCCGCTTTGTTTGTGCTCTACCTGGAAGCTGACAGAGATAATGCCTTCTTGACCATGGACTTTGGTCTAGTGGCGTGGGTGGTGGTGTACGCATGGCTCCCTGGGTGGTGGTGTACGCACGGCTCCCTGGGTGGTGGTGTACGCATGGCTCCCTGGGTGGTGGTGTACGCATGGCTCCCTGGGTGGTGGTGTATGCATGGCTCCTGGGTGGTGGTGTACGCATGGCTCCCTGGGTGTGGTGTACGCATGGCTCCCTGGGTGCTGGTGTACGCATGGCTCCCGGGGTGGTGGTGTACGCATGGCTCCCTGGGTGGTGGTGTACGCATGGCTCCCTGGGTGGTGGTGTACGCATGGCTCCCTGGGTGGTGGTGTACGCATGGCTCCCTGGGTGGTGGTGTACGCATGGCTCCCTGGTGGTGGTGTACGCATGGCTCCCTGGGTGGTGGTGTACGCATGGCTCCCTTGGTGGTGGTGTACGCATGGCTCCCTGGGTGGTGGTGTACGCATGGCTCCCTGGGTGGTGGTGTACGCATGGCTCCCTTGGTGGTGGTGTACGCATGGCTCCCTGGGTGGTGGTGTACGCATGGCTCCCTGGGTGGTGGTGTACGCATGGCTCCCTGGGTGGTGGTGTACGCATGGCTCCCTGGGTGGTGGTGTACGCATGGCTCCCTGGGTGGTGGTGTACGCATGGCTCCCTTGGTGGTGGTGTACGCATGGCTCCCTGGGTGGTGGTGTACGCATGGCTCCCTGGGTGGTGGTGTACGCATGGCTCCCTTGGTGGTGGTGTACGCATGGCTCCCTGGGTGGTGGTGTACGCATGGCTCCCTGGGTGGTGTACGCATGGCTCCCTGGGTGGTGGTGTACGCATGGCTCCCTGGGTGGTGGTGTACGCATGGCTCCCTGGGTGGTGGTGTACGCATGGCTCCCTGGGTGGTGGTGTACGCATGGCTCCCTGGGTGGTGGTGTACGCATGGCTCCCTGGGTGGTGTACGCATGGCTCCCTGGGTGGTGGTGTATGCATGGCTCCCTGGGTGGTGGTGTATGCATGGCTCCCTGGGTGGTGGTGTATGCATGGCTCCCTGGGTGGTGGTGTACGCATGGCTCCCTGGGTGCTGGTGTACGCATGGCTCCCTGGGTGGTGGTGTACGCATGGCTCCCTGGGTGGTGGTGTACGCATGGCTCCCTGGGTGGTGGTGTACGCATGGCTCCCTTGGTGGTGGTGTACGCATGGCTCCCTGGGTGGTGGTGTACGCATGGCTCCCTGGGTGGTGGTGTACGCATGGCTCCCTGGGTGGTGGTGTACGCATGGCTCCCTGGGTGGTGGTGTACGCATGGCTCCCTGGGTGGTGGTGTACGCATGGCTCCCTGGGTGGTGTACGCATGGCTCCCTGGGTGGTGGTGTACGCATGGCTCCCTGGGTGGTGGTGTACGCATGGCTCCCTGGGTGGTGGTGTACGCATGGCTCCCTGGGTGGTGTACGCATGGCTCCCTGGGTGGTGGTGTACGCATGGCTTCCTGGGTGGTGGTGTACGCATGGCTCCCTGGGTGGTGGTGTACGCATGGCTCCCTGGGTGGTGGTGTACGCATGGCTCCCTGGGCGGTGGTGTACGCATGGCTCCCTGGGTGGTGGGTGTACGCATGGCTCCCTGGGTGGTGGTGTACGCATGGCTCCCTGGGTGGTGGGTGTACGCATGGCTCCCTGGGTGGTGGGTGTACGCATGGCTCCCTGGGTGGTGGGTGTACGCATGGCTCCCTGGGTGGTGGTGTACGCATGGCTCCCTGGGTGGTGGTGTACGCATGGCTCCCTGGGTGGTGGTGTACGCATGGCTCCCTGGGCGGGGACGAGGGCAGGACCATCATTGATCGAGTTTAAAAAGGCGCGTAAATTGCCAAGGCGGACTAAACAACCCAGAAGCATGCTAGGTCAGGCTGGCCCACTGCGCGGGCCCTAAGCCTCTGGCTGGCCCACTGTGCGGGCCCTAAGCCTCTGGCTGGCCCACTGGGCGGGCCCTAAGCCTCTGGCTGGCCCACTGGGCGGGCCCTAAGCCTCTGGCTGGCCCACTGGGCGGGCCCTAAGCCTCTGGCTGGCCCACTGGGCGGGCCCTAAGCCTCTGGCTGGCCCACTGCGCGGGCCCTAAGCCTCTGGCTGGCCCACTGCGCGGGCCCTAAGCCTCTGGCTGGCCCACTGTGCGGGCCCTAAGCCTCTGGCTGGCCCACTGTGCGGGCCCTAAGCCTCTGGCTGGCCCACTGTGCGGGCCCTAAGCCTCTGGCTGGCCCACTGTACGGGCCCTAAGCCTCTGGCTGGCCTACTGCGCGGGCCCTAAGCCTCTGGCTGGCCCACTGGGCGGGCCCTAAGCCTCTGGCTGGCCCACTGGGCGGGCCCTAAGCCTCTGGCTGGCCCACTGTGCGGGCCCTAAGCCTCTGGCTGGCCCACTGTGCGGGCCCTAAGCCTCTGGCTGGCCCACTGCGCGGGCCCTAAGCCTCTGGCTGGCCCACTGCGCGGGCCCTGAGCCTCTGGCTGGCCCACTGCGCTGGCCCTAAGCCTCTGGCTGGCCCACTGCGCGGGTCCTAAGCCTCTGGCTGGCCCACTGTGCGGGCCCTAAGCCTCTGGCTGGCCCACTGGGCGGGCCCTAAGCCTCTGGCTGACCCACTGTGCGGGCCCTAAGCCTCTGGCTGGCCCACTGTGCGGGCCCTAAGCCTCTGGCTGGCCCACTGCGCGGGCCCTAAGCCTCTGGCTGGCCCACTGCGCGGGACCTAAGCCTCTGGCTGGCCCACTGCGCGGGCCCTGAGCCTCTGGCTGGCCCACTGCGCTGGCCCTAAGCCTCTGGCTGGCCCACTGCGCGGGTCCTAAGCCTCTGGCTGGCCCTCTGTGCGGGCCCTAAGCCTCTGGCTGGCCCACTGTGCGGGCCCTAAGCCTCTGGCTGGCCCACTGCGCGGGCCCTGAGCCTCTGGCTGGCCCATTGCGCGGGCCCTAAGCCTCTGGCTGGCCCACTGCGCGGGCCCTAAGCCTCTGGCTGGCCCACTGTGCGGGACCTAAGCCTCTGGCTGGCCCACTGCGCGGGCCCTAAGCCTCGGCTGGCCCACTGCGCTGGCCCTAAGCCTCTGGCTGGCCCACTGCGCGGGCCCTAAGCCTCTGGCTGGCCCACTGCGCGGGCCCTAAGCCTCTGGCTGGCCCACTGTGCGGGCCCTAAGCCTCTGGCTGGCCCACTGCGCGGGCCCTAAGCCTCTGGCTGGCCCACTGTGCGGGCCCTAAGCCTCTGGCTGGCCCACTGTGCGGGCCCTAAGCCTCTGGCTGGGCCACTGCGCGGGCCCTAAGCCTCTGGCTGGCCCACTGTGCGGGCCCTAAGCCTCTGGCTGGCCCACTGCGCGGGCCCTAAGCCTCTGGCTGGCCCACTGTGCGGGCCCTAACCCTTTGGCTGGCTCACTGCGCGGGCCCTAAGCCTCTGGCTGGCCCACTGTGCGGGCCCTAACCCTCTGGCTGGCTCACTGCGCGGGCCCTAAGCCTCTGGCTGGCCCACTGCGCGGGCCCTAAGCCTCTGGCTGGCCCACTGCGCGGGCCCTAAGCCTCTGGCTGGCCCACTGTGCGGGCCCTAAGCCTCTGGCTGGCCCACTGCGCGGGCCCTAAGCCTCTGGCTGGCTCACTGCGCGGGCCCTAACCCTCTGGCTGGCCCACTAAGTGTTGCTTGTTTCTGTTTTACTTGGGCGGAGTATGAGTATTTATGATTCGTATGGTCGCTTCAGTAAGATTTTGCCATATGTGTTAACAACTTCTTCTGCTCTGTTGAAGTAATTTGAAATCTTAATGGGTTTGTAACTGTGTACCGTGTTAATGTTCCAGTGGTCTGTTGTGGCTGTAACTGTGCACTGTGTTAGATAATGTTCCAGTGGTCTGTTGTGGCTGTAACTGTGCACTGTGTTAGATAATGTTCCAGTGGTCTGTTGTGGCTGTAACTGTGCACTGTGTTAGATAATGTTCCAGTGGTCTGTCGTGGCTGTAACTGTGGACTGTGTTAGATAATGTTCCAGTGGTCTGTTGTGGCTGTAACTGTGGACTGTGTTAGATAATGTTCCAGTGGTCTGTTGTGGTTGTAACTGTGCACAGTGTTAGATAATGTTCCAGTGGTCTGTTGTGGCTGTAACTGTGCACTGTGTTAGATAATGTTCCAGTGGTCTGTTGTGGCTGTACCTGCACTGTGTTAGATAATGTTCCAGTGGTCTGTTGTGGCTGTAACTGTGTGCACTGTGTTAGATAATGTTCCAGTGGTCTGTTGTGGCTGTAACTGTGCACTGTGTTAGATAATGTTCCAGTGGTCTGTTGTGGCTGTAACTGTGCACTGTGTTAGATAATGTTCCAGTGGTCTGTTGTGGCTGTAACTGTGTGCACTGTGTTAGATAATGTTCCAGTGGTCTGTTGTGGTTGTACTGTGCACTGTGTTAGATAATGTTCCAATGGTCTGTTGTGGCTGTAACTGTGCACTGTGTTTAGATAATGTTCCAGTGGTCTGTTGTGGCTGTAACTGTGCACTGTGTTAGATAATGTTCCAGTGGTCTGTCGGGCAGTTCTCCACAGTGTTGACATTTCCTCTCATCTTCGGGAACCTGTAAGCCTACTGGCCATGCTCAGGGTATCCAAGCCTGGTGCGATGTAAGTGTACTTCTGTTGTTCTACTGTTCCCTTTCATCAACATAAGTGATCATAGTTGGTTGATGTCTTGTACCAACCTGCAGATCCTGATTGACAACTGATGTCTTGTGCTCACTGTACATCATCTGCATTGGTCTGTTTTTTGTCGTACAGGTGTGGGGGCGTGGTGTCGTCGTACAGGTGTGGGGGGCGTGGGTGTCGTCGTACAGGTGTGGGGGGCGTGGGTGTCGTCGTACAGGTGTGGGGGCGTGGGTGTCGTCGTACAGGTGTGGGGGCGTGGGTGTCGTCGTACAGGTGTGGGGCGTGGGTGTCGTCGTACAGGTGTGGGGGCGTGGGTGTCGTCGTACAGGTGTGGGGGCGTTGGTGTCGTCGTACAGGTGGGGGGCGTGGGTGTCGTCCTACAGGTGTGGGGGCGTGGGTGTCGTCGTACAGGTGTGGGGGCGTGGGTGTCGTCGTACAGGTGTGGGGGCGTGGTGTCGTCGTACAGGTGTGGGCGTGGTGTCGTCGTACAGGTGTGGGGGTGGTTGTCGTCGTACAGGTGTGGGGGCGTGGGTGTCGTCGTACAGGTGTGGGGCGTGGGTGTCGTCGTACAGGTGTGGGGCGTGGGTGTCGTCGTACAGGTGTGGGCGGCGTGGGTGTCGTCGTACAGGTGTGGGGGCGTGGGTGTCGTCGTACAGGTGTGGGGGCGTGGGTGACGTCGTACAGGTGTGGGGGCGTGGGTGTCGTCGTACAGGTGGGGGGCGTGGGTGTCGTCGTACAGTGTGGGGGGCGTGGGTGTCGTCGTACAGGTGTGGGGGCGTGGTTGTCGTCGTACAGGTGTGGGGGCGTGGTTGTCGTCGTACAGGTGTGGGGGCGTGGTTGTCGTCGTACAGGTGTGGGCGTGGTTATCGTCGTACAGGAGTGGGGGCGTGGTGTCGTCGTACAGGTGTGGGGGCGTGGGTGTCGTCGTACAGGTGTGGGGCGTGGGTGTCGTCGTACAGGTGGGGGGGGCGTGGGTGTCGTCGTACAGGTGTGGGGGCGTGGTGCCGTCTACAGGTGTGGGGCGTGGTTGACGTCGTACAGGTGTGGGGCGTGGGTGTCGTCCTACAGGTGGGGGCGTGGGTGTCGTCGTACAGGTGTAGGGGCGTGGTGTCCTCGTACAGGTGTGGGGGCGTGGGTGTCGTCGTACAGGTGTGGGGGCGTGGGTGTCGTCGTACAGGTGTGGGGGCGTGGGTGTCGTTGTACAGGTTGGGAGCGAAGTTGTCCTCGTACAGATGTGGGAGCGTGGTTATCGTCGTACAGGTGGGAGGGCGTGTTGTCGTCCTACAGGTGTGGGAGCGTGGTTGTCGTCCTACAGGTGTGGGAGCGTGGTTGTCGTCCTACAGGTGTGGGAGCGTGGTTGTCGTCCTACAGGTGTGGGAGCGTGGTTGTCGTCCTACAGGTGTGGGGGCGTGGTTGTCTCCTCCTCCTACAGGCGGGGAGCGTGGTTGTCGTCCTACAGGTGTGGGAGCGTGGTTGTCGTCCTACAGGTGTGGGAGCGTGGTTGTCGTCCACAGGTTTGGAGCGTGGTTGTCGTCCTACAGGTGTGGGAGCGTGGTTGTCGTCCTACAGGTGTGGGAGCGTGGTTGTCGTCCTACAGGTGTGGGAGCGTGGTTGTCGTCCTACAGGTGTGGGAGCGTGGTTGTTGTCCTACAGGTGTGGGAGCGGGGTTGTCGTCCTACAGGTGTGGGAGCGGGGTTGTCGTCCTGCAGGTGTGGGAGCATGGTTGTCGTCCTACAGTGTGGGAGCGGGGTTGTCGTCCTACAGGTGTTGGAGCGTGTGTCGTCCTACAGGTGTGGGAGCGGGGTTGTCGTCCTACAGGTGTTGGAGCGTGTGTCGTCCTACAGGTGTGGGAGCGTGGTTGTCGTCCTACAGGTGTTGGAGCGTGTGTCGTCCTACAGGTGTGGGAGCGTGTGTCCTCCAATCTTCAATATATTTTCATTGTAACTCGGTTTTTTACCATACTGTTGCACTGAGCTGTGTGTGTCTATAAATTGTATGTGTCGTTCGGACGACACATACAGCAGGGGGTGGGGGTACAGACGACACATTCAGCAGGGGGGTACAGACGACACATACAGAGGGGGCGGGTACAGACGCACATACAGCAGTGGGGGGGGTACAGACGACACATACAGCAGGGGGGTACAGACGACACATACAGCAGGGGGGTACAGACGACACATACAGCAGGGGGGGTACAGACGACACATACAGCAGGGGGGATACAGACGACACATACAGCAGGGGGGTACAGACGACACATACAGCAGGGGGGGGGTACAGACGACATATACAGCAGTGGGGGTACAGACGACACATACAGCAGGGGGGATACAGACGACACATACAGCAGGGGGGGTACAGACGACACATACAGCAGGGGGGGGTACAGACGACATATACAGCAGTGGGGGTACAGACGACATATACAGCAGGGGGGGGTACAGACGACACATACAGCAGGGGGGTACAGACGACACATACAGCAGGGGGGGTACAGACGACACATACAGCAGGGGGGTACAGACGACACATACAGCAGGGGGGGTACAGACGACACATACAGCAGGGGGGGTACAGACGACACATACAGCAGGGGGGGGTACAGACGACATATACAGCAGGGGGGGGTACAGACGACACATACAGCAGGGGGGTACAGACGACACATACAGCAGGGGGGGTACAGACGACACATACAGCAGGGGGGTACAGACGACACATACAGCAGGGGCTACAGACGACACATACAGTCGGGGGGTACAGACGACACATACAGCAGGGGGGAACAGACGACACATACAGCAGGGGGGTACAGACGGCACATACAGCAGGGGGGGTACAGACGACACATACAGTAGGGGGGTACAGACGACACATACAGCAGGGGGGGGTACAGACGACACATACAGTAGGGGGACAGACGACACATACAGCAGGGGGGTACAGACGACACATACAGCAGGGGGGGTACAGACGACACATACAGCAGGGGGGTACAGACGACACATACAGCAGGGGGGTACAGACGACACATACAGCAGAGGGGGTACAGACGACACATACAGCAGGGGGGTACAGACGACATATACAGCAGGGGGGGTACAGACGACACATACAGCAGGGGGTACAGACGACACATACAGCAGGGGGGGTACAGACGACACATACAGCAGGGGTACAGACGACACATACAGCACGGGGGTACAGACGACACATAAAGCAGGGGGGGTACAGACGACACATACAGCAAGGGTACAGACGACAACTACAGCATGGGGGTACAGACGACACATACAGCAGGGGTGGGGTACAGACGACACATACAGCAGGGGGGGTTACAGACGACACATACAGCAGGGGGGGTACAGACGACACATACAGCAGGGGGGTACAGACGACACTAAAGCAGGGGGGGTACAGACGACACATACAGCAGGGGGGGTACAGACGACACATACAGCAGGGGTTATCTTGGTTATCTTGGTTTATCTTGATGATTTCGGGGCTTTTTTAGTGTCCCCGCGGCCCGGTCCTCGACCAGGCCTCCACCCCCAGGAAGCAGCCCGTGACAGCTGACTACACCCAGGTACCTATTTTACTGCTAGGTAACAGGGGCATAGGGTGAAAGAAACTCTGCCCATTGTTTCTCGCCGGCGCCTGGGATCGAACCCAGGTCCACAGGATCACAAGTCCAGCGTGCTGTCCGCTCGGCCGACCGGCTCCCTACATACAGCAGGGGGGGTACAGACGACACATACGGCAGGGGGGGGGTACAGACGACACATACAGCAGGGGGGGTACAGACGCCACATACAGCAGGGGGGGTACAGACGACACATACAGCAGGGGGGGGGGGTGTACAGACGACACATACAGCAATACAGCAGGGGGGGTACAGACGACACATACGGCAGGGGTGGGGGGAACAGACGACACATACAGCAGGGGGGGTACAGACGACACATACAGCAGGGGGTACAGACGACACATCAGCTGGGGGGTACAGACGACACATACAGCAGGGGGGGGGGTACAGACGACACATACAGCAGAGGGGGGGTACAGACCGAAACATACAGCAGGGGGGTACAGACGCCACATACAGCAGGGGGGGTACAGACGACACATACTGCAGGGGGGTGTACAGACGACACATACAGCAGGGGGTACACGACGACACATACAGCAGGGGGGTGTACAGACGACACATACAGCAGGGGGGGGTACAGACGACACATAGAGCAGGGGTACAGACGACATATACAGCAGGGGGGATACAGACGACACATACAGCAGGGGAGGTACAGACGACACATACAGCAGGAGGGGTACAGACGACATATACAGCAGGGGGGACAGACGACACATACAGCAGGGGGGTGGTACAGACGACACATACAGCAGGGGGGGGTACAGACGACACATACAGCAGGGGGGGGGGTACAGGACGACACATACAGCAGGGGGGGGTACAGGCGACACATACAGCAGGGGGGTGGTACAGACGACACATACAGCAGGGGGGGGTACAGACGACACATACAGCAGGGGGGTGGTACAGACGACACATACAGCAGGGGGCTACAGACGACACATACAGTCGGGGGGTACAGACGACACATACAGCAGGGGGAACAGACGACACATACAGCAGGGGGGTGTACAGACGACACATACAGCAATACAGCAGGGGGGGTACAGACGACACATACAGTAGGGGGGTACAGACGACACATACAGCAGGGGGGGGGGTACAGACGACACATAAAGTAGGGGGGGTTACAGACGACACATACAGCAGGGGGGTACAGACGCCACATACAGCAGGGGGGGTACAGACGACACATACAGCAGGGGGGTGGTACAGACGACACATACAGCAGGGGGGGGTACAGACGACACATACAGCAGAGGGGGTACAGACGACACATACAGCAGGGGGGGTACAGACGACATATACAGCAGGGGGGGTACAGACGACACATACAGCAGGGGGGGTACAGACGACACATACAGCAGGGGGGGTACAGCCGACACATACAGCAGGGGGGTGGTACAGACGACACATACAGCACGGGGGGGTACAGACGACACATAAAGCAGGGGGGGGTACAGACGACACATACAGCAGAGGGTACAGACGACAAATACAGCATGGGGGGTACAGACGACACATACAGCAGGGGGGGGGGTACAGACCGACACATACAGCAGGGGGGGGGTACAGACGACACATACAGCAGGGGGGTACAGACGCCACATACAGCAGGGGGGTACAGACGACACTAAAGCAGGGGGGGTACAGACGACACATACAGCAGGGGGGGGTACAGACGACACATACAGCAGGGGTTATCTTGGTTATCTTGGTTATCTGGATTGATTTCGGGCTTTTTAGTGTCCCCGCGGCCCGGTCCTCGACCAGGCCTCCACCCCAGGAAGCAGCCCGTGACAGCTGACTAACACCCAGGTACCTATTTTACTGCTAGGTAACAGGGCATAGGGTGAAAGAAACTCTGCCCATTGTTTCTCGCCGGCGCCTGGGATCGAACCCAGGTCCACAGGATATCACAAGTCCAGGCGTGCTGTCCGCTCGGCCGACCGGCTCCCTACATACAGCAGGGGGGGTACAGTCGACACATACAGCAGGGGGGTGGTACAGACGACACATACAGCAGGGGGGGTACAGACGACACATACAGCAGGGGGGGTACAGTCGACACATACAGCAGGGGGGTGGTACAGACGACACATACAGCAGGGGGGTGGTACAGACGACACATACAGCAGGGTGGGGGGAACAGACGGACACATACAGCAGGGGGGGTACAGACGACACATACAGCAGGGGGTACAGACGACACATACAGCAGGGGGGGGGTACAGAACGACACATTACAGCAGGGGGGGGGGTACAGACGACACATACTGCAGAGGGGGGGGTACAGCCGACACATACAGCAGGGGGTGTACAGACGACACCATACAGCAGGGGGGGTACAGACGACACATTCAGCAGGGGGGTACAGACGATACATACAGCAGGGGGGTACAGACGACCATA
>WNGS01001951.1:0-13648 GCA_020271785.1 Procambarus virginalis
CTACTTCTGAGGTGCGCCCCATACTTACGACAACCGAAAGCTTGAAGGTATGACCTCTTACTGAAGAAAATGCTAGAAAAAGTTGTTATCCTCAGCCCTCAACGAGTGCCAGTGCGACCAAGCACTCTTCCTGTTAGGCTCGGTGGCTTGGGTGTCCGCACCGCCACCCAAATTGCTGTCCCAGCCTTCTGTCTTCCTCCTCAGCATCAGATGACCTGGTTAAGGAAATTCTACCTGACACCCTGAGTGATTTAGCGGGGATACAGGACCCCTACTACCGATGACGACACGAAATGGGTGCCATGGCAGACCAGCACTCAGACCAGCCATGCCGAAAGCCAAGAAACAATCCAGTTGGGACAGCCCCATTGCAAACAAAGAAGCCAAAACTTTGCTAGAGGCAGCAACAACCCCAGTGATCGTGCACGCCTCACAGGTGTGCAGGCTCCCCATGCAGGGGACTTCCTTTGGCAGTCCCTATGTCTGCGACAAGGCAGACGTCTTGATCCGCAGGAGCTTTGTATTGCAGTCGCTCTCTATCTTGCTGCCCCTATCCACACGTTCATAGGTGCATTGCGCGGCACATGCTGACGAATATGGATTGCATGCCTGCACTGTGGAAAATCTGTGGTGGCACACTAAACACGACGAAGTAAACGACATCATTAAAAGAAGCCTTGCTTCTGCCCAGTGTCACGCGGGAGGAGAGGAGCCCCGCAACCTTCTGAACCGTGACTCCGTTAGCTTTGCCGGCCGACCAAAAGGAATCACACTGCGTCCGCGCAAGGGTGGTGGCAGAACCGTTGGCATGGAGACAGTACTTGCGTATCCACCCTGGCAGTCACATACGTCAACCTCTCTGCAGGCACAGCAGGAGGTGCGGCGACACACAGAGAAAGAGACAAGTCAGCCAAATATAGGCAATTAGATCATCGGTAACAACTTCGTTCCAATAGGAGCTGAGAGCCCTAGGCCCATGGGAGAGAGTGCAAGAAGGTTTCTAAAAGGATCTTGGTCCAAGCCCATTGACACCACAAGAGACCCTAGAGCGGCAAGTTTTCTCTTTCAGCGCCTCAGTGTCGCGATCCAGAGGGGGAATGACCGCGGCGATCCTCGGTTCCTGCCCAACGTCGAAGGAGTTCGAGAAAATCTACAACCTCTAGGAAGCGAACTATTTTTGTGTCCTCTTAATGCTCCTTTTTGTATACAATCAGACATGTAACGGTATAACCTTGCTTAATAAAGTGTACACCATAAAAAAGGGGAGAGGTAGGAGAACGCGAACACCCTCATGGATTCAGAGTTAAAATGGCAAGTTTTTCCCTGAATGCTCTGTGTTCCCTTCTCTGAGGCTGTGGGGTCCCTATAATTGCACCAGAGGTGTACCACCCCTATATATATATATATATTATATATATATATATATATATATCATATATATATAGTATATATATATATATATATAATATATATAATATATATAGATTATATATATATATAACTGAAAAACTCACACCCCAGAAGTGACTCGAACCCATACTACCCAGGGAGCAACGCAACTGGTATGTACAGGGACGCCTTAAACCACTTGACCATCACGACACGGACAAAAGGAAGTGATAGCCGGAGGCTATATGAACACTTCCCCGCCGGCACTCGGATGGTAATCTTTGGCATAGCATTTTATCAAATCACCTCATTTTGGGGGGGCAACACGTGAGGAACACAAATGCAAACAAGCCTGAATATCCCAAGGACTAGATACAACTGAAAAACTCACTTCCCCAGAAGTGACTCGAACCCATACTCCCAGTAGCAACGCAACTGGTATGTACAGTTACGCCTTAAACTCTTGACCATCACGACCGGACAAAAGAAGTGGATAGCCGAGGCTATATGAACCACTATCCCCCGGCACTCGAATGGTAATCTTGGGCCTAGGCATTTTACAAATCACCTCATTTTTTGGGGCAAAGCACGTGAGGAACACAAATGCAAACAAGCCTGAATGGTCCCCAGACTAGATCAACTGGAAACTCACACCCAGAAGTGACTCGAACCCATACTCCAGGAGCACCCACTGGTATGTACAGGGGCGGCCTTAACACTGACCATCACGAACCGGACAAAAGAAAGTGATAGCCGAGCTATATGAACCCTTCCCTGCCGCACTCGGATGGTAATCATGGGCAAAGCATTTTATCCAATCACCCCATTTTTGGGGAAGCACGTGAGGAACACAAATGCAAAACAAGCCTGAATGGTCCCCAGACTAGATACAACTGAAAACTCACACCGTAGAAGTGGCGCGAACCGATACCTCCAGGAGCAACGCACTGGTATGTACAGGGACGCCTTAACCACTGACCCATCACGACCGGACAAAAGGAAGTATGAGCCAAGGCTATATGAACCACTTCCCTGCCGGCACTCAGGATGTAATCTTGGGCATAGCATTTTATCAAATCACCTCATTTTTGGGGCAACACGTGGTAGAACACAAATGCAAACAAGCCTGAATGGTCCCAAGGACTAGATACAACTGAAAACTCACCACCCAGAAGTGACTCGAACCCATACTCCCAGAGCAACGCAACTGGTATGTAAGGGCACGCCTTAAACCACTTGACCAGCACGACCTCGAACAAAAGGAAGTGATGGCCGAGGCTAGTATGAACCACTTCCTCGCCCGCACTCGGATGGTAATGTGCCGTGCTGTGGATGTGGAGTCCCGGCGGGGGAAGTGGTTCATATAGCCTCGGCTATCACTTCCTTTGGTCCAGTCGGATGGTCAAGTGTTTAAGGCGTCCCTGTACATACTATTTGCGTTGCTCCTGGAGTATGGGTTCGAGGTCACTTCTGGGGTGTGAGTTTCAGTTGTATCTAGTCCTGGGACCATTCAGGCTTGTTTCATAGATATTATAGCTATATATAGTATATATATATTATATATATATAGATATATAGATATATATATTCCGTACCTAGTAGCCAGAACGCACTTTTTGGCCTACTATGCCAGGCAGATTGCCTAATAAGCCAAGTTTACCTGATTAATATAGTTTCTCTATTCTTTCTTATAAATGATAAAGCTACCCATTTCCTTATGTATGAGGTCAATTTTTTTTATTGAATGTAAAATTAACGGTAGATATATGACCGAACCTAACCACCCTACCTAACCAAACCTAACCTATCTTTATAGGTTAGGTTAGTTAGGGTAGCCGAAAAAGTTGGTTAGGTTAGGTTAGGTAGGTTAGGTAGTCGAAAAACAATTAATTCATGAAAACTTGGCCCTATTAGGCAAATCGGGCCTTGCATAGTAGGCTGAGAAGTGCGTTAACTGGCTACTAGGTACGAGCATAGTATATAGAATATATATATATATATATATATATAAATATATATATATATATATATTATATAATATATATCTATATATGCAAACAAGCCTGATGGTCCCCAGACTAGATACAACTGAAAACTCACACCCCAAAGTGACTCGAACTCATACTCAGATATATATATATATATATATATATATATATATATATATCTATATATATATAGATATATAGAGATTATATAGATGTATAGGTGTGTGGTCGTACCTAGTAGCCAGAACGCACTTTTCAGCCTACTATACAAGGCACGATTTGCCTAATAAGCGATGTTTTCATGAATTAAGACATTTTCTCTAATTTTTTTCTGATGAAATGATAAGCCTACCCACTTCAGTTATGTATGAGGGTCAATTTTTTTATTGGAGTAAAAATTAACGTAGTTATATGTCCGAACCTAACCAACAATACCTAACCTAACCTAACCTATCTTTATAGGTTAGGTTAGGTTAAATAGCTGAAAAAGTAAGGGTTATGTTAGGTTGGTAGGTTAAGTAGTCGTAAAACAATTAATTATGAAAACTTTACGTATTAGGCAAATCGGCTGCATAGTAGGCTGAGAAGTGCGTTCTGCGTACTAGGTACGACTGTATATATATATAGATATATATATATAATAGATTATATATTTAGAGATATATATATATTATAAATATATATATATATATATATATATATATATATACTAGATATATATATATTATATATATTATGTAACATATATATATATGCTACTATAGAAACGCCCTTCTCAGTCTACTATGCAAGGCCCGATTTGCCTAATAAGCCAAGTTTTCATGAATTAATAGCTTTTCGACACCTAAACCTACCGAACCTAACCTAACCTTAACCTAACTTTTTCGGCTCCTAACCTAACCTAACCTAACCTATAAAGATAGGTTAGGTTAAGGTTAAGGTAGGGTTGGTGGGTTGGTTAGTTTCGATCTATAATCTACGTTAATTATACTCCATAAAAAATTTTTACCTCATACATAATGAAATGGGTAGCTTTATCATTACATAAGAAAAAATTAGACAAAATATATTAATTCAGAGAAAACTTGGCTTATTAGCAAATCTGGCCTTCAATAGTAGGCCAAAAAGTGATTGCTGGCTACTAGGTACGACATATTCACACAGTGATATATATGTATATATAGTATATATATATATATATATATATATAATATAGGATATATCATATATGTCGTACCTAGTAGCCAGAACGCACTTCTCAGACTACTATTCAATGCCCGATTTCCCTAATAAGCCGAGTTTCAGAATTACGTAGTATTTCTCAATTGTTTTTCTTATGAAATGATAAAAGCTACAGATTTCATTATGTATGAGTAATTTTTTTTATTGGCGTTAAAATTATACGTAGATATATGACCGAACCTAACCACCTTACCTAACCTAACTAACCTATCTTTATAGGTTAGGTTAAGTTAGTAGCCGAAAAAGTTAGGTTAGGTTAGGTTGGTGGATTAGGTTAGGTAGATAAGGTATTCGAGATTAACATTAATTCATGAAAACTTGGCTTACTAGGCAAATCGGGCGTTGCATAGTAGGCTGAGAAGTGCGTCTGGTAATAGGTACGACATATATATATAATATATATATATATATATATATATATATATTATATATATATATATATATATAATATATAAGTATATATATTATATATGTTCGTACCTAGTAGCCAGAACGCACTTCTCAGCCTACCCTACTATGCAAGGCCCGATTTGCCAATAAGCAAAGTTTTCATGAATTAATTATTTTTCGACTACCACTACCTAACCTAACCTAACCTAACTTTTCGGCTACTAACCTAACCTAACCTTAAAGATAGGTTAGGTTAGGTTAGGTAGGGATGTTAGGTTCGGTCATCTATCTACGTTAATTTTAACTCCATAAAAAAAATTGACCTCATACATAATAAAATGGATAGCTTATCATTTCATAAGAAAAAAATTAGAGAAAATCTATTAATTCAGAAAACTTGGCTTATTAGGCAAATCGGCTCTGCATAGTAGGCTGAGAAGTGTGTTCTGGCTACGTAGGTACGACATATATATATAATATATATATAATAATAGATATATATATATATATAATATTATATATATATTATAGTATATATATATATATATATATTAGTAATATTTTTTTGGTAGCAGTCTTTCTTGTAGATCAATTATTGTTATTAAACCTAATTGATCCAAAACAGCTAAGATTAATATTCTAACACACAATTTCTCAATTTTCTTATGTGGTTTTTTAACTGTCATGACCTGGTAATTGACAAATCAATTCTCCCAAAATTCATTCTTTATTTTCTTAGTGCGGACGACGACACTGAGCAGCTTTTCGATGATAACTATTATCATTTGTACAAGGACTTGTAGTTACACACACACGAACAGAAGTTGTAAACACACAGTACTATTATCATTACAGTTTTTCTTATATACCGCACTTGTCGTGGGTGATGGTGATATGCTGGACAGTCTATGGTTTGGGTGGAGGTGAGAAAACTCAACAAATAGAGCAAACGCAACACAAGAAGCAGGCATTGGGTAAAATTGATAACATAAAGGAGAATGAATTACTGCAGAAGGCCTTTGATGGCCTCATATTATCTTGATGTTTCTATATTGGTCGGAGTTCTTGAAGTGGGTAGATAATAGTTGTGCTTAATTGGCAGTTGATTGCTGGTGTTGACTTCTGATGTGTAGTGCCTCGCAGATATCATGCCGCCTGCTGTCACTGTATCTATCGATGATTTCTGTGTTGTTTGTTAAGACATTCTATGGTAATGGTCTGGTTGTGGGAAGGTTATAAGTTCCTTTTAATGGAGCCCTGTTGCTTATAAATCGTTAATCGCCAGAAAGAGATGTTGTCTTGCCTATATACTGAGTTCTTTGAGGCTTACAGTCCCCAAGTGGGCATTTGAAGGCATAGACGACGTTGGTCTCTTTTAAAGCGTTCTGCTCTGTGTCTGGAGAGTTTCTCATGAGTAGGTTGGCCGTTTTTTTGGTTTTATAGTAAATCGTCAATTGTATCTTCTGATTTTTGTCTGTAGGGATAAGGTTCCTATTAACAATATCTTTCAGGACCCTTTCCTCCGTTTTATAAGCTGTGGAAAAGAAGTTCCTGTAAAATAGTCTAATAGTGGGTACAGGTGTTGTGTTAGTTGTCTCTTCAGAGGTTGCAAGGCGTTTCACCTTCCTTCTTATGATGTCTTCAACGAAACCATTGGAGAAGCTGTTGTTGACTAGGGCCTGCCTTACCCTACAGAATTCTTCATCGACTTGCTTCCATCCTTAGCTGTGACTGAGAGTACGGTCGACATAAGCGTTAACAACACTCTTCTTGTACCTGTCTGGGCAGTCACTGTTGACATTGAGGCACATTCCTATGTTTGTTTCCTTAGTGTAGACTGCAGTGTGGAAATCTCCGCGCCTTTCCATGACTGTTACATCTAGAAAGGGCAGCTTCCCATCCTTCTCCATCTCGTAAGTGAAACACAACACACAATTCCGCTCAAAGGCCTCTTTCAGCTCCTGCAGATGTCTGACATCAGGTGCCTGTGTAAAAATGTCGTCAACATGCCTGCAGTATATAGCCGGTTTCAAGTTCATGTCGACTAAGACCTTTTGTTCGATGGTACCCATGTAGATGTTCGCAAACAGGACGCCTAGGGGAGAACCCATGGCGACCCCATCTACTTGCTTATACATGTGCCAATCCGGGCTCAAGAAGGGTGCCTTTTTAGTACAAGCTTGGAGTAGTTTCCTTAGAATGTTTTCTGGTATGTCAAGAGGAGTACAGGCCGGATCATGATACACTCTGTCCGCTATCATCCCGATTGTTTCATCCACAGGTACGTTGGTAAACAGTGATTCTACATCCAACGAGGCTCTTATCCCTGTGACCCGTGTTCCCCGCAGTAAGTCAACAAATTCCTTTGGAAACTTCAGGCTGAAGGCGCAAGGGACATAAGGAGTCAGCAAGCCATTAAGTCGCTTCGCCAGTCTGTATGTGGGTGTGGGTATCTGGCTGATGATTGGCCAAAGTGGGTTTCCAGGCTTGTGTGTCTTGATATTTCCATACGCATATCCAGGTTTGTATTCCCCAATTATCTTTGGCAGGTGGAGTCCGGATTTCTTGGCGTTCAGAGTTTCGATCAATTTGTTAAACTTTGCTTTCAATTCGGCTGTAGTGTCCTTCGTTACCCTTTGGAATTTTGTTTGGTCAGAAAGTATGAGGTTCATTTCCGCCAGATATACGTCTTTTTTAAGAATGACGTATATATCTCCTTGTTCTCACGAAGGCTCTTAGCTGCCGCTTTGAGCTCGGAGGACAGTATGTTGCTTCTGTAGTTGCCTCGAGTCTTTCCTCCTTCTGCAGTAAGTTCTGCTTGTAAGGTGTCTTTGGTGGTGACCTTCTTCCAAGGTCACCAATGACCTTGGCGAGGTCATTGAAGGTGAAGAAGGTGACCTTCTTCCAATGCCAACAGGGACTGCCCAGACAGGTACAAGAGGAGTGTTGTTAACGCTTATGTCGACCGTGCTCTCAGCCACTGCTCAGGATGGAAACAAGTCAATGAAGAACTCTGTAGGGTAAGGCAGGCCCTAGTCAACAACAGCTTCACGAATGGTTTCGTTGTATATGTATATGTTATATCTTTTTGTATATCTGCTATATACATGCCTCACCTGTGACAGGAAAAAAACATGTTTTTTTTTTTAAAAACAACGCCATCTGTAGGACATAAGAGCAACACACGTTGTAATCTCCAAAAGTTCTTCACCGATTGCTTAGAAATGTTGACACAACATTGCATTCGAATAGAGGCATCGTTTTATGTAAATACTATATAGATGCCACGCCTGTGAAAGCTAAAAACATGCGTTTTTGAAAAACAGCGCAATCTGTTGCATATAATAATAATATGCACGCTATACTAAATATGTCAAGAATTCCATTTCAATGTTTCCGATTCCATTGATAAATTTTATTTTCATAGATTCGCTTTATTAAATTTTTTAGTGACTTATTTTGTGTGACATTGTTTTGGAACTAAGCTGTGTTGTTTACCATACCGTTCATTTCGTAAGTATAAGTCTAGATGCCAAACCTGAGACAGGTAAAACTATGCTATTCTTGAAAAACAGTGCCATCTGTTGCATGTAAGAGCAACATTCATGCTATACTACGTATGTTACAATTTATTTCAATGTTTGTGATTGCATTGATAAATTGAATTTCAGAGATTGATTTCTTATCATTTTGATATAATTTTTTTGTGTGAATTGCCTTGGAACTGAGCTGTGTTGTTTACCAGACCGTTCATTTCGTGAGTATAGTTTATTTTTATATTTTTTCATATTTTCATATCATTTTTTAACTTTTTGTTATATTTCAGTGATGGGAACATCAGATCACTTGATGTTCCCAGTTTTCTGATGGGAACATCAGACCATTTGGGAAGTCATCGGACGAGAGAGTGGGGAATATTGGGGATGACGAGGGGACGGAAGTGAGAGTTGGTGGGGAGGACGAGGGGACAAGGGAGGAGGTAATGGTGGGGAAGGATGAGGGGACGTGGGAGTTTGGGATGGTGGAAACGAGAGAGATGGGGGAATGGAGAATGGTGGGGAGGACAAAGGGACAGGGTATTGGGGCATGGTGGAGTGCGGAATGGTTGGGAGGCCGAGGATAGGGGTGAGGGGGGATTTGTGGGGAGGACTGGGGGACAGGGAAGGTTGCTGTGGCTCAGCAACGCAAAAGGTTGCTGAGCCAAAGCAAGGCGTGGTCGGGTACTGCTACTCTATATAAATAAAATTGGAAATGTTCGTTTGTTCAAATCGCTAATCTCCGAAAGTTCTTCACCGAATGCTTTGAAATTTTGACACAACGTTGCATTAGAATAGACGAGCGTATTTATATACCTAATATATACGTGCCTCACCTGTGACAGGAAAAAAACATGCTTTTTTTAAAAAAAACAGCACCATCTGTAGGACTTAGGAGCAACACACGCTCTACTCTTCAAAAGTGCTTCACCGATTACTTTGAAATTTTGACACAACGTTCTTTCGAATACGTGTGTATTTTTATATACCTACCAGATAGATGTCACACGTGTCACAGGTAAAAAGCATGCTTTTTTTTTAATCAGTGCCATCTGTTGCACGTAAGACCAACACAAGCTATGCAAAATATGTGACAATTCCATTTCAATGTTTTCAATTGCACTCATAAATTGAATTTTCATAGATTTTGATTTATTTTCATTTTGATTTAATTATTTTGTGTGACATTGCGTTGGAATTGAGCTGTGTTGTTTACCACAACGTTCATTTCGAGGGAATAGTTTATTTGTTTCTTTTTTAATTTTTTTTACTGTTCTTATTATTTTTCGGTGCATTTGGTGGTGAAATTGAGCTGTGTCGATTAATCTGCGTTTGAATTGAGATGTTTCGTTAGTATTTTTTGTTTTTGTTTTGAAAACATTAAAATGGACAACACGTTTATTTCACAGCTGCAAATGTGCAACAAACAGCTATGAATCCACTGGTTACAGCGATAACTGCATTCTTCACGTTATGTCAAAATGACGTGTTTGCGAAAACAATGCTGTATTTGGAAGTTGCTACGTATTACACATGGAATGCCAGTAGAAAATCATTTGAACGACTCAAACGAAGAGAGCGAGTCGACGGACAACTTGGCATATTCATATAAACTACGATAGGTAGACTGCACACGGTGCATCCTAATCAGGATGAATGCTTCTTTCTTCACATGCTGTTGGTAAATGTGCCCGGTCCAATGTCTTTCAAGCAATTGAGATTTGTCAACTGCGTAACAGATCCCACTTCCCGTAGTGCATGTCAAGCTCTGAATTTACTGGAGAACGACCGGCACAAGGATGTATGCATTAATGACGCGTCCAACACGTCACATCCAAATCAAATTCATGCAATGTTTGCAATCATATTGACCACCGGCTCTCTGTTATCTCCAACAGAGTTATGGGATAATTATAAATCGCACATGACTGAAGATATCATCTGTCGAATACACGAAGAAAATTCAAATATGAACATGGATTTTACAGCACAAATCTTTAACTTCGTTAAAGATTTGTGCTGTAAAATCCATGTTCAAATTGATAATGACTGAAGACTTAGAAATATGATAATCATTGTGCTTAAAAATCACAAAAAATGTTCTCAATCAATTGGAAATACCATCATCGAATCGATCTGCTGCTGCTTCGTCCGATTACCATCAGAGCGCCGGCAAGTTGATGGGGAATTAGCCTTGGCTACCATTATTACCATCATCTTTTGTCCGGTCGCGATAGTCGAGTGGTTAAGGGGTTCTGTACACCAGTTTCAGAATACTCTTGGCAGTATGGGTTCGAGTCACTTCTGGGGTGTGAGTTTTCAGTTGCATATGTGCTTGGGGACCATTCAGGCTTGTTCGCATTTGTGTTCCACACGTGTGTCCCAAAGAATGAGATGATTTGATAAAATGCCATGCCCAAGATCACCTTCATAGTGCCGGCAGGATGATGGGGAATTAGCCTCGGCTACCATCCTCTTTTGTCTAGTCGTGATGGTTGAGTGGTTAAGGAGTCCTGTACACCAGTTGCAGAGTACTCCTGGCAGTATGGGTTCGAGTCACTTCTGGAGTGTGAGTTTTCAGTTGCACATATGCCTGGGGACCATTCAGGATTCTTCAGATTTGTGTTCCTCACGTGTGCGCCCCCAAAAATGAGGTGAGTAGATAAAATACCACACCCAAGATTACCTTCACAGTGCCGGCGGGATGATGGGGAATTAGCCTCGGCTACTATCATCTTTTGTCAGGTCGTGATGGTCGAGTGGTTAAGGTTCCTGTGCACCAGTTTCAGAGTGCTCCTGACAGTATGGGTTCGAGTCACTTCTGGGGTGTGTGATTTCAGTTGTATATATGCCTGGGGGACCATTCAGGCTTGTTCACATTTGTGTTCCTCACGTGTGCCCAAAAGAATGAGGTGATTTGATAAAATACCATGCCCTAGGTTACCATCAGAGTTCCGGCGGGATGATGGGAAATTAGCCTCAGCTTCCATCATTGTTTATCCGGTAGTGATGGTTGAGTAGTTAAGGGGTCCTGTACACCAGTTGCAGAGTGATCCTGGCAGTATGGGTTCGATTCACTTCTAGGGAGTGAGATTTATGTTGCATATATGCCTGGGGACCATTCAGATTTGTTCGCATTTGAGTTCCTAACGTGTACCACAAAGAATGAGGTGATATGTTAAAATACCATGCCCAGGATTACCATCAGAGTGTCGGCAGGATAATGGGGAATTAGCCTCGGCTACCATCATCTTTTGTCAGGTCGTGATGGTCGAGTGGTTAACGGGTCCTGTACACCAGTTGCAGAGTGCTCCTGGCAGTATGGGGTTCGAGTCACTTTTGGGATGTGAGTTTTCTGTTGCATATATGCCTGGGGACTATTCAGGTTTGTTCGCATTTGTGTTCCTCATGTGTGCCCCAAAGTATGAGGTGATTTGATAAAATATCATGCCCATGATTAACATCAGTGCCGGCGGGATGATGGAGAATTAGTCTCGGCTACCATCATCTTTTGTCCTGTCGTGATGATTGATTGGTTAAGGAGTCCTGTAAACCAGATGCAGACTGCTCCTGACAGTATGGGTTCGAGTCACTTCTGGGGTGTAAGTTTTCAGTTGCATATTTGCCTGTGGACCATTCAGGCTGGTCCGCATATGTGTTCCTCTCGTGTTCCCGCAAAAAATGAGGTGATTTGATAAAATACCATGCCAAGATTGCCATCAGAGTGCCGGCGGGATAATATGGAATTAGCCCCAGCTACCATCATCTTTTGTCCGGTCGTGATAGTCGAGTGGTTAAGGGGTCATGTACACCAGTTGCAGAGTTTTCCTGGCAGTATGGGTTCGAGTCACTTCTGGAGTGTGAGTTTTCAGTTGCATTTATGTCTGGGGATCATTCAGGATTCTTGCATTTGTGTTCCACACGTGTGCCCCTAAAATAAAGTGATTTGATAAATACCATGCCCAAGATTACATCAGAGTGCCGGCGGGATGAGAAGGAATTGGCCTCGGCAACCATCATGTTTTGTCCAGTAGTGATGGTCGAGTAGATAAGGTGTCCTGTACCACACAGTTGCCTTGTTCTCCTGGCAGTGTGGGTTCGAGTCACTTCTGGGGAGTGAGTTTTCAGTTGCATATAGTCCCTGGGGCCCATTCAGCTTCTTCTCATTTGTGGTCCTAACGTGTGCCCCAAAGAATGAGGTGATTTGATAAAAGTGAAGCCCAAAGAGAGGGTAGAGTAGTATATGAAGGTAAAAGAGTAAAGTAGGGAGACGAGTGGGTAGGTGGAGATAGGGAGTAGCTTAAGACAGTAACGGTGAGGGGGGAAGACTTCAGAGTGGCGAGATGTCACCACGGAGTCCCACAGGGCTCAGTACTTGGACCCATCCTGTTTCTAATATATGTGAACGATCTTCCGGATGGTATAGAACTCATTCCTCGCAATGTTTGCTGATGATGCAAAAAATTATGAGAAGAATCAAGACGTATGAAGATAGACAGAGACTACAGGATGACCTGGATAAACTGGAGGAATGGTCTAGAAAATGGCTGCTAAAGTCAACTCGGGAAAGTGTAAGGTGATGAAATTAGGAGAAGGGAGCAGGAGGCTGAACACAAGTATCATTTGGGAGGGAAATCCTGCAAGAGTCAAATAGAGAGAAAGATCTGGGGGTTGATATCACACCGAACCTGTCCCCAGAAGCCCACATCAAAAGAATATCATCAGCGGGCATATGCTAGACTGGCCAACATAAGAACTGCCTTTAGAAATTTGTGTAAGGAATCTTTCAGAACCCTGTATACCACTTATGTAGACCAATCCTGGAGTATGCAGCTCCAGCCTGGAGTCCATACCTAGTTAAACACAAAACGTTAGAGAAGATTCAGCGGTATGCCACCAGGCTCGTCCCGGAACTGAGAGGATTGAGCTACGAGGAAAGGCTAAAGGGGCTGAACCTCACCATCCCTGGGAAAACAGAAGAGTAAGGGAAGACATGATAACCACCTACAAAATTCTCAGGGGAATTGACAGGGCGGACAAAGACAAACTCTTCACCACGGGTGGGACACGAACAAGGGGACACAGGTGGAAACTTAGTACGCA
>WNGS01001951.1:13673-30968 GCA_020271785.1 Procambarus virginalis
ATATATGCCCAAGATATACAGAGTGCCGTCGGGATGGTGGGCAAATAGCCTCGGCTACCATCAGCTTTTGTCCGTCGTGATGGTCGAGTGGATGAAGGTGCCTTGATGTAGCACACCAGTACACAAGTTGTGCTCTGGCAACTTAGTGGGGAGTACGAAGTCGCTTCCGTGTGGTGTAGAGTTTGTGCGGTTGCATCTAGTCCCTGGGACCATTCAGTCTTGTTCGCAGATATATATATTAGTATATATATAATTATATAGTATAATATATGTATATATTAAATATATATATGATATTCAGTATTTATATATTATAATGCAGTGTATATATATTTAGTATAGTATATATATATATAGTGCGTATATATATAATATATCTATATATATAGTACTATATATGTAATATATAATTAACTAGTATAATATATATAATATAGTATAGATAGTATATATATATATATTATAGATATATATATATATTGCGTAATATAGCCGCTGTGAAGGAACGTCATCTGTCTCCGTCAGCCTACTTGCAAGGTCCGTTGCCTAATAAGCAAAGTTTTCATGAAATGTAATTTTTTTCCGACTACTAAAGCCAAGCGTAACCTACTTAATTCGGGCGTCTCTAAACCTAACCTACTCTTAGAATTTGGTGTAGGGTTAGGTTAGGTAGGGTTGGTTATGTTCGGTCATATCACTACGTAAATTTTAACTCCAAAAAAAAAAGTTGACCTCTCATACATAATGAAATGACGTGTACTTTATAATTTCATAAGAAAAAAATTCAGAGAAAATTAATTACAATTCAGTTAAAACAATTGGTCTAATATTTAAAGGAGCTGCGCGATCGGGGCACTCACTGCATCGTAGGCCTAGAAGTGCGGTTCTGGGGGCTACTACAGGATGACGTACATAATATATAGTAGATATCATAATATATAATATATGAACTATATATATATTATCAGTATAGGAAAATAATATGCGATATATAGTAGTATAATAGTATATATATCACTACGAACTCTTGCCCCCCGGCATGATTTGGAACCATAGCCGTCTGAGGGATCACCCCTAAACGTACAACGTACCGTGTCCCTAGACTGCTAACCCACGGTTCTGGTGACGATCATTGGTGCGCTGGTTACGCACGTGTACTGTGTACCACATTATCGGGGAGTGCATACCTAGATGGCAGTGGGTTCCGAATCATTCGGCCGGGGGCTCAAAGAGTCTTAGATGATAGGCTATAGGCTATGCAGAGTGTTATGCAGCTTCTCCTCACACACACACACACACAGCACACACACACCATATTATATATATATATAGTATATGAGATAGTATATATATATAGTATATATATACTAGTATACTAAGGCACATACATTGCGATGGAACACCAGGAAGGCAGAACTTATTAACATCTTTAGACAAGCACCATCACCAGGTGGGACTCGGAACCCAGGACCCGGGCACAAACTATCTTCCATTGGCTGCCATAACTAGTATGACCGTTAACACCCGTACCACCAAGTCGAGGCACCCTAAAAGACGTTACATGAGCATCGTGCTAAGCTAGTGTACCTCAACGTACTTCTCCATCCGTCCCCAATGGCGGACCCCTACAGATGTACTGAGGGGCTACTCAAGGCGATGATTGTCACCCTCTCCCAAGCCACATCTGTCGTATAGTGGTCCTCCTCGAGATACCTCTGTCTCATGTCTATGATATAAGCAACAATACGTTGCATGAACCCACCAACGAGAACGATTAACAATCTTTAGACACACACCCACCCAGTGGACTCGAACCCCAGATAAGGCACAGACTATCCGTTCAATAGCTTGCCATAACTAGGTATGCCTTAACCCACTCACCAAGTCAGACCCTTAAAGAGCTAGAGACTTCAGTGAGCAGGCATTTACCTCAAATATCTCCACCTCCCAAGGGCGGCCAGATTAGTGAGGTGAGTCACCATCGCATTTTTCATCGATCCACTGTCAATGTTGGAGAATTCGCGTCTATGCTATAAGCACATACTTGCATGATCCCTACGAAGAGAAGATTAACAATCTTTAGACAACCACCCACCAGTGGGACTCAGAACCCAGAAAGCACAAAGCTATCTTCCATATAGCTTGCACCTATAACGTAGTATGCCGTTAACCCAGCTACACCATCAGACGCTACAGAGATGAGACTTCGAGCATTACCATCAAAGAGGATGAGCCACAGAGACGTTAGAAAGAATTTTTTCAGTGTCAGAGTAGTTAATAATGGAATGCACTAGGAAGTGATGTGGTGGAGGGTGACTCCATACACAGTTTCAAACGTAGATATGATAGAGCCCATAGGCTCAGGATCTGTGCACCTGTTGATTGACAGTTGCGAGGCGGGACCAAAGAGCCAAAACTCACCCCCGCAAGCACAATTAGGTGAGTACAAATTAGGTGAGTACAGGGCCACACCCTAATCTGATGCTGAAGAACAGCCAGCCTTAACAGGCCCCACCTACATATCATATAAGGCCTAGAATTCTTTAAAACTGTAGTGTTGAGAACTAAATTAAATATAAGAATATAGTAGATTAGACCACCATATGTGATATGATTATAATTTATATATTAAAGACTAGTAAGCATTTTGGTTATGAAGATCCATTCCAAGTGGTTAAGCTACAAATTGTCCCCCCCCCCCAACTGTGTGTGATAAGTTCTAGCAGCTGAATCAGAATATACAGTCCACTAACTAAGAAGTAACTAAGAAGAACAATAATATAATATTAAAGTCAATTAAAAAATAAAATAAAGTAAATATTTAATATTCATAAAAGGTAAAGAATAAAACCTGCTAGGATTTTCCCACTGGGACTTTGTGACCAATCGCCAACATGGGTTCAGGGAGGGTAAATCTTGCTTTACTGGGTTAATAAATTCTACGACCAGTGACAAAGATTAAGCAAGAAAGAGAAGGCTGGGCGGACTGCATTTTTTTTACTGACGGAAAGCCTTTGACACAGTCCCCTATAAGAGGCTGGTACATATGCTGGACAGACAGGAAGTAACTAGTAAAGTGCTCCTGTGGAAAAGGGAATACCTAAGCAATACGAAGCAGAGAGTTAAAGTGAGGGGTGGGACCTCACATTGGCGTGAAGTCAAAAGTGCAGTCCCATAGGCTCTGTACTCGGTCCTACCTTGTTTCTGATATATGTAAACGATCTTTCGGAGGGATAGACATTCCTCTCAATGTTTGCTGACGATGCCAAAATTATGAGAAGGATTAAGACAGAGGAGGACTGCTTGAGGCTTCAAAAAGACGTAGACAAACTGAAGGAATGGTCGAACCAATGGTTGTTAGAGTTTAACCCAAGCAAATGTAATGCAATGAAGATAGGTGTACGGAGCAGGAGGCAAGTTACATGGTATCTTTGGGAGATGAAATTCTTCAAGAGTCAAGAGAGTGAACGACCTGGGTGTTGATATCATGCCAGACCTGTCCCCTGAAGCCCATATCAAGAGTATACCATCAGCAGCATATACCAGGTTGGCTAACATAAAAACAGCATTTAGACACTTGTGTAAGGAACCATTAAAAACTTTGTTTACCACCTATGTCAGACCAATACTGGAGTATGCAGGCTGAGCATAGAGTCCATATCTAGTCAAGCATAAGACTAAACTGGAAAAGGTTCAAGGGTTTGCCACCAGACTAGTACCCGAGCGGAGAGGTATGAACTACGAGGACAGACTACAGGAATTAAACCTCACGTCGCTGTGAGAAAATCCTAGCAAGCTTTAATTGTTTATATTCTGTGAATATTCAAATATAATTATTTTTTAATTGACTTTAATATTATATTATTTTTATTTGATTATTTTCTTAGTAAGTTAATTAGTATGTAAGTAAGTGAGTTGATTGTATATACTGATTCAGCTGCTAGAACTTATCACACAATTGGGAAGGGGGGGGGACAATTTGTAGCTTAAACCACTTTGAGGTGGCTCCTTCATAAACCACAAATAGTTTACCTAGTCTTTGATATCTAAATTATAAATCATACCATATATGGTGGTCTAATCTACTATTATACAGTATCAGCAAATTAAATTAATAACTACTATTACTATGTCTGCAGTTTTAAACACAAAAGACCTTAGCTGTTCCTGTTGGTGGGGCCTGCAAAGACTGTGTAATTGTAGCATCAAATGAGGGTGTGTCCCTGTGCCTCTTGAGTGCCACGTAATGGCGGCTGTCTGGAGGCCTACAAGACTTGATGTACAACTAGTGGTAGCAAATTTGTATAATTATGTTTGGAGACAGCTTCCTGCTTCACTAACTTCCCTCACAATTACCTGTTTGGGTTGAAAGGAATTAATAATGGTTCCCTAAACATATAAGTACAGGTATGACATGGAATATGTGTGAGTAGAGCTGAGTAAACTCAATTGGTTGTGGGTTTTTTCATGCTAATAACCGGCCACCAATCTATATTAAAAGATGTATCAATTAAAACAGAATACTAGGTAGTCGGATATTCAAGTGCTCCAGTTGTGTGGTTGAGGTGTGGCTGTGGTTGCTCTTGGGACAGAGTAAGTCTATCGTACGAGACATAAGTATTACAACTCTCTCAGGAGCACTCGTTTGGTGTTTGTTATGATTCTGGTCTACGTGAAGATTCTCAAGGGGAGACGTCCTCAAATGTTTGGTGGTTCTATTTATGTTTAAGGAATAGAGAGTTAAGCTATATTCCTAGTGTTGGAAATTATATTCAGTACTAGTGAACACTTTTTTATTAAGTATAAACACAAGACTGTTGTTTAAAGGAAATCAGAGTTAATATAAATACATCTTGTCGTTGACGTCACGGAATACCCGTTCTCTTTTCCATTATTGGGGTAACTTATGTTATTATGTGTGTCGGATTTCCGACACGTTGGAAGACAGAAGTATTAAGGGGGACATGATCACCACGTAAAAGATTCTCTTAGGAATTGACAGGGGAGATAAAGACAGGCCATTTAACACAAGGGGCACACACACTAAGGGACACAGGTGGAAATTGAGTGCCCAAATGAGCCACAGAGATATTAGAAAGAATTTTTTTAGTGTCAGAATGGTTGACAAATGGAATGCATTAGGCAGTGATGTGGTGGAGGCTGACTCCATACACAGTTTCATGTGTAGATATGATAGAGCCCAGTAGGATCAGGAACCTGTACACCAGTTGATTGACAGGTGAGAGGCGGTACCAAAGAGCCAGAGCTCAACCCCGCGAGCACAAATATGTGAGTACAAGTAGGTGAGTACACACACAAGCGTCTTGGAAGGTTCTTGTCAATATGAGTGATCACCAGAATATTGGTCTCTGCTCTGCTTCAATAACAGAGAACTGAGAAACCATTCAGATCTTGACGTAAACACATCTATATAAATCGACAACAACAATGTGGCATTTACTCTTAGAGAACTTTATATCGAATCTTAAGGGCCATAGCAGTCTTCTGCGTAGTTGAAAAATCCGTTTATTACAAACTTATAACAGCGTATTTGTTAAAATATATTTTCATTTATCTTATTTACATATAGTAATAGATATATATGTTATATTACTATCTATTGTAGGATAAAAAAACCACACTTGTGTATTTGTGAAATTTATGTAAGAAATTTATGTAAAGTTTTTCGCATTCTTCTGAGTGTTATGTCAAGGTCTCAGTGTGTGGTTAGGACTAGACTTACATCTGAGCTGTAAGTCTCTTCCTAACCACACACTCAGACCTTGAAAAAGCACACAAGAGAGTGCGAAGGATGGTATACATTCTTTACATAAATTTCACAAAAACACAAATGTGGTTTTTTATCCAATGTTATTATGACTGTGAAAAAATTCCCATTATTTGCTGTCTATTATTATCTTTCTCTCTATTTTTAATAACATAGGTGGGTTCAGGAGCATCTGCCTCTCACTCCTGTTATCTGATTATGCACTTTCCCTTCCCATAATTCATGGTAAACCTTACGCAGCTAGTTTTCCCGAGAACACGAAATGCTAATCCACTTACAACCAGGTCTCGAATTATTAGTTGGCGAATAGGGCCGGAAAGTTATCGATTAGTGCCGAGTCACTGATGTCTGACGACCTAACGTTTAGGAAGCCTAAACTAGCAAATATTGCGTCAACTAGACAACTGATTGTATGGATTATGTCGTCTCCGTGGTGTAGTGGTAAGACACTCGCCTGGCGTTCCGCGAGCGCTTTGTCATGGGTTCGTATCCTGGCCGGGGAGAATTTACTGGGCGCAAATCCTTAACTGTAGCCTCTGTTTAACTCAACAGTAAAATGTGTACTTGGTTGTAACAACGATTCTTCGCGGCGGGGATCGTATTCCAGGGACCTGCCCGAAACGCTACGCGTACTAGTGGCTGTACAAGAATGTAACAACTCTTGTATATATCTCAAAAAAAAAAAAGATTATGAGAATCTTCAAATCCAGGGATCCCTTCACAGTGCTAATACTAGCCGGTCACTTGTGGTGTCCCGCCTTCAGTACTGCTTGATACTCGCTTCCCTCTTCAAGAGCAGTAGAAAGCTTAAATGAAGGGAATACAGCAAACATATACGGCATACACAGACACGATAAAAACCCTAAACTGTTGGGATTGTTTCAAAAGTCGAAAAAATGTACTCTCTGGAAAGGAGATGAGAAAAATACCAGATAATATTCTTATGGAAAATACTGAAGGGCCAGGTCCCTAATTTGCACAGTAAAATAACAACATACTGGAGTAAACGATATAGAAGGAAATGCAGAATAGAACCAGTGAAGAGAAGAGGTGCCATAGACACAATCAGAGAGCATTCTCTGAACATGAGAGGTCCACAGTTGTTCAATATCCTCCGACCAAACATAAGAAATATTGGAGGAACAAATTTGAAAGTCTTCAATAAAAAAAATAAATAGTTATCGGAAAGAAGTGCCGGACACACCAGCGTGGGCCAGCAGGCTACTCCACGACACAGCCTGTTGGACCAAGCTCTCACAACTAATGCCTGGGCCGGGCCACGCTTGGCGAGCAGAACTACAGGAACCCCATCACATTTTACTGTTGCGTTAAACAGAGGCTACAGTTAAGGATTTGTAAATCCCAGTAAATCTTCCCCGGCCAGGATACGAACCCGTGACAAAGAGCACGCGGAACGCCAGGCGAGTGTCTTACCACTACACCACGGAGACTGTAAATAATCTACCCTGGTCTACCCTCTCAATTCCTCTAAGAATTTTCGAAGTAGTGATCATGTCTCCACTCACTCTTCGGACTTCCAGTGTCGTGAGGTGCATTTCACCCAGCCTTTACTCGTAACTAATGCCTCTCAGTTCTAGGACTAGCCTAGTGTCATACCTCTGAACTTTATCCAGCTTCGTCTTGTGCTTGACTAGGTACGGGCTCCATGCTGGAGCCCCATACTCCAGGATTGGTCTTACATATGTGGTATACAAAGCTCTGAATGATTCCTTACACAGGTTCCTGAAGGCTGTTCTGATTTTAGCCAGCCTCACATATGCCGCAGATAATATTTTTTTGTGGGCTTCAGCAGACAGGTTTGGTGTGATGTCAACTCCTGGACCTTTCTCTCCGTAAGTTTCTTGAAGGACGTCATCTTCCATTCGGTATCCTGTGTCTGGCCTATTGTTTCCACCGCCTAGTTTCATTGCCTTACATCTACGCAGGTTGAACTTTAGCAGCCATTTGTTGGACCATTCATTCAATCCGTCTAGGTCATCTTGCAGTCTCCTACTATCTATCTCTGTTTTAATCCTCCTCATAATTTTTGCATCATCAGCAAACAATGAGAGGAACGATTCTATACCCTCTGGGAGATCATTTACTGATATCAGAAACAGTATAGGTCCAATGACTGAACCCTGTGGGACTCCACTGCTGACTTCTCGCCACTCTGAGACCTCACCCCTCACAATGATTCGATTTCTTCAGTTGCTTAGGTACTCCCTTATCCAATGAAGTACCTTCCCTTACACTCCTGCCAGCATCTATAGCTTTTGCACTAGTTTCTTGTGTGGTATTGTGTCAGAGGCCTTCTGGCAACCCTAAAGAATGCAGTCTGCCCAGCCCTCTCTTTCTTGCCTGATTTTTGTTGCCTAATCGTAGAATTCAATTAATCCTTGTACAGGACCTTGTACCTTGACTGTACTTACCTAGTTGTGCTTGTGAGGGTTGAGCTCGGGCTCTTTGGTCCCGCCTCTCAACGGTCATTCTACTAATGTACAGGTTCTTGAGCCTACTGGGCTCTATCATATCTACACTTAAAGATGTGTTTGGAGTAAGCCTCTACCACATCACTTCCTAATGCATTCCATTTGTCTACTACTCTGACACTGAAAAAATTCTTTCTAACGTCTCTGTGGTCAACCCGTCCTCGCAAATTTAATAAATCAATATTGACTTATTAGTTGCGTGCATAGGTGACATACTTAACATAATAGTTTCCCTTGAAAATATTCATAGAAAACACCGACCTTACCTAACCTTGTTAGTATGTTAAAATAAGCATCATATAGCTTCGTAATTACAATTGTTACTTAACCTATTATAGGTATAGGTTAGGTAATAATTGTAATTACGAAGCAATAAGATGCTTGTCTTAACATACTAACAAGGTTAGGTAAGGTTGGTGTTTTCTATGAAGATTTCAAGGGAAACTATTATGTTAAGTATGTCACCTATGCACATATTTAATAAGTCAATATTGACTTATTAAATTTGCGAGGACGGGTTGCTGTGGTTTATTTGTGCACTCAATTTCCACCTGTTCCCCTAGCGCGTGTGCCCCTTGTGTTAAATAGTCTGGTCTTTATCTACCCTATCAATTCCTCTGAGAATCTTGTTTGTGGTGATCATGTCCCCTCTAAATCTTCTGTCTCCCAGTGACGTGAGCTTTAATTCTTGTAGTCTCTCCTCGTAGCTCATACCCCCTCAGTTTGGGTACTAGTCTGGTGGCAAACCTTTGAATCTTTTCCAGTTTAGTCTTATTTTGACTAGATATGGACTCCATGGTGGAGCCGCATACTCCAGGATTGGTCTGACATATGTGGTATATAATGTTCTGAAAGATTTCTTACTCAAGTTTCTTAAGGCCGTTCTTATGCTAGCCAACCTGGCATATGCCGTTGATGTTTTCCTCTTAATATGAGCTTCAGGGGACAGGTCAGGCGTGATATCAACCCTCAGGTTTTTCTCTCTCTTTGACTCTTGAAGTATTTCCTCTCCCAAATCATACCTTGTATCTGGTCTCCTGCTCCAACATTTATCTTCATTACATAACATTTGCTTGGGTTAAACTCTAACAAGTATCTGTTCGACCATTCCTGCAGCTTGTCCAGGTCTTCTTGATTTCTCAAGCTGTCCTCTTCTGTCTTAATCCTTCTCATAATTTTGGCATCGTCAGCAAATATTGAGAGGAATGAGTCTATACCCTCTGGGAGATCATTTCCATATATCAGAAACAGGATAGGTCCGAGAACAGAGCCCTGTGGGACTCCACTGGTGACTTCACGCCAATCTGAGATCTCTCCCTTCACTGTAACTCTCTGCTTTCTATTGCTTAGGTACTCTCTTATCTACTGTAGCGCCCTACCAGTTACTCTTGCCTGTTTTTCCAACTTATGCATCAGTCTTTTATGGGGTACTGTGTCAAAGGCTTTCCGACAGTCCAAAAAAGTGCAATCCGCCCATCCTTCTCTTTCTTGCTTAATCTTAACGACCTTAAGACGTTTGGGTCGCATTGTGACCACGCTGATCCTTGTGAAGTGTGATGGCGGGAGATGTCTCCCCCGTCGAGTGTCCGCCCATCCTTCTCTTTCTTGCTTAATCTTTGTCACCTGATCAAAGAATTCTATGAAGCCTGTAAGGCAAGATTTACTCTCCGTGAACCCATGTTGATGGGTTCTCACGAAGTCCCTTCTCTCCAGATGTGTTACTAGGTTTTTTCTCATGATCGTCTCCATCATTTTGCATGGTATACAAGTTAAGGACATTCGCTTGTAGTTCAGTTCCTCTTGTCTGTCACCCTTTTTTGTATATTGGGACTACATTAGCTGTCTTCCATATTTCTGATAGATCTCCCGTTTCCAGTGACCTACTATACACTATGGAGAGTGGCAAACAAAGAGCTCCTGCACACTCTTTCAATACCCATGGTGAGATTCCGTCTGGCCCAACAGCTTTTCTCCCGTCCAGCTCCAATAGGTGCTTCTTGACCTCATCTTCTGTAATTTCGAACCCTTCCAAGGTCGCCTGGATTGCTGCCACCTCTCCTAGTACCGTGACCTCTCCTTGTTCTATTGTGAAGACCTCCTGGAACCTTTTGATGAGTTCTTCACACACCTCTTTGTCATTCTCTGTGTACCTGTCCTCACCCTTCTAAATTTCATCACCTATTCTTTCACTGTTGTTTTTACCTGTCGGGCCGGGACAAATCTGTTTACTGCCTCGTGACACTTTTGGGTGACATAGTCCATCATGTCTTCTGTGGACTTAGTTCTGAGTTCTGTGTCCCATGGTATATCCATTAGGAATTTATTCATCACCTCATAGTTTCCCTCTGGTACATCAGCCCTTTGTTTCCCAGTTCGTTTTTGGGGGAGATAATTCCTAGCTCAACCAGTTACTCAAAGCTCAATACACTATGATCACTCATTCCCATGGGGGCTTCACACACACACACACTGTGTGGATGTGTGTGTGTGTGTACTCACCTAATTGTGTCTGCAGGATCGAGCATTGACTCTTGGATCCCGCCTTTCGAGCATCGGTTGTTTCCAGCAATGACTATGGTCCTATTTCCCTATCATACCTAGTTTTAAAATTATTAATAGTATTTGCCTCCACAACCTGTTCCTTAATTTAAGTGCTTTCCATTTTCCCACTACTCTCACGGTAAAAGAAAACTTTCTAACATCCTTGTGACTCATCTGAGTTTCCAGCTTCCACCCACGTCCCCTCGTTCTGTTACTATTCCGTGTGAACATTTCGTCTATGTCCACTCTGTCAATCCCCCTGAGTACTTTATACATTCCTATCATGTCCCCCGTCTCCCTTCTTCTTTCTAGTGTCGTAAGGCACAGTTCCCTCAGGCGCTCCTCATACCCCCATCCCTCATAACTCTGGGACGAGTCTTGATGCAAACCTCTGAACCTTTTCCAGTTTCCTTATATGCTTCTTCAGATGGGGACTCCATGATGAGGCAGAATACTCTAAGACTGGCCTCACGTAGGCAGTGTAAAGCGCCATAAATGCCTTCTTACTTAGGTTTCTGAATGATGTTCTAACTTTTGCCAGTGTACAGTGTGCTGCTGTCGTTATCCTATTTATATGTGCTTCAGGAGATTGATTAGGTGTTATGTCCACGCCCAGGTCTCTTTTTTGAGTCGTCACAGGTAGGCAGTTCCCCTTCATTGTGTACTGTCCCTTTGGCCTCCTATCTCCTAGTCCCATTTCCATAACTTTACATTTGCTCGTGTTGAACCCCAGTAGCAATTTCTCTGACCATCTCTGCAACCTGTTCAGGCCCTCTCGGAGGATCCTGCAATTCTCATCTGTCACAACTTTTCTCATCTACTTTGCGTCATCCGTGAACGTCGACATGTAGGACTCTACTCCTGTAAACATGTCGTTAACATATAGTAGAACAAGAATTGGTCCTAGTACCGATCCTTGTGGCACTCCACTCGTTACTGTACACCAGTCCGACTTCTCCCCGCTTATCGTAACTCTTTGGCTCCTTCCTGTTAGGTAGTTCCTTATCCATGCTAGGACCTTTCCTCCCACTTCCCCCTGCCTCTCGAGTTTGAACAGCAGTCTCATGTGCGGTACTGTATCAAAGGCTTTTTGGCAGTCCAGAAATATGCAGTCTGCCCTACCATCTCTGTCCTGTCTTATCCTCGTTATTTTATCATAGAATTCCAAAAGGTTGGTTAGGCACGATTTCCCTTTCCAGATCCCATGTTGATGTTTGTTCACTGTTACGGCCACTGTGGGTCGCAACCGGGTTCTTTGCTGGAGGAACCAAAGTACTGGTATCCGACCCCAAGTCACTAGGGGCTTTCAAGGAGTAGGCTTGGTAATGCAAGTAAAACAAGGGGGGAGTTGAAAGGAATACGATACTTCATCAATTATCAATATTTTCACATATTATCACTTTCCCATCACCTTAAATAGAATCATAAACAAAGTATTACTACACTGATATATACACAAGTGTCGCTTTCATGGGACACTAAGCGCTCCTCGATGCTCATGCAATTCAGCCTTGTCAACTTCCGTGTTTCCTCAACACACAGTACCGTCCTCAACCAGTACAGGGAAACACCAACGAGACTACCCTAGCCATGGGCCAGCCTATCTAACAGTCTTACTAGGTGCTCCTTGTGAATGCCCACAATCACTCTCCAGCCTGGTGCTGGCAGAGAACATCAGCCTCATGCTGCTGGGCCTCTACACGAACAAATACAAGGGTAGCGAACCCCTGGCAGGAGCTTCTTGCAACTAGTTAGTTACACTCTTCCGCAAGCACCTCACTGTTGGTCGTCTCTTCCTCTAGCCAGTCCCGGGATACACCGAGTTCTGTCACTGCCACCTCACTCGCAGACAGCAGATACTACTCAGTTTCTCTTCGGCGGCAGCTCACTGCTCATGTAAAGTAGAATGGAGAAGAGAGATAATAGGCTGCCCTTGGTAGACTGACTCCTCGTACCACTGCAGCCCTACGTCGTCTCTGTGGATACAGACCCGTCATCAGTAAACTGGCCAGTACTGGGGACACTAGGAAATACTACTTACGGACTCTAACAATAACATACAACTCCTCCCACAATAGATGGCACTGATTTTCTAGGTGCCGCCTCACTAGAGGTATGCAACAGGGACTCTTCGAGCTGACCAGGACAGGAATCTAGCGTCTCTTGCAGAGATCATACTGCCATCACCAGATGGCGTCGTCCATTTTGTGGGGGTTTTCGGGAGCAGACTCGCAAATGGCATTGACGTCACTGCTCCATGCTCCGACGATGGAGTCGGGTTCGTAACATTCACAAACCTAACGTTCTCCAGGTGTGCAACCAGTCGTAGCCTAATTATTCTTTCCAGTATTTTTCAGGGGATGCTTGTCAGTGATACAGGTCTATAGTTAAGTGTCTCCTCCCTACCGCCTTTCTTGAAGAGCGGTACGATATTTGCCTTCTTCCAGCAACTGGGCAATTCTCCCAACATAAGTGACTTAATAAAGATCATTGCCAGAGGCACGCTGAAGGCCTGCGCTGCTTCTTTTAGTATCCACGGTGATACTTTGTCTGGTCCAACTGCTTTAGTTGCATCTAATGTTGTCAACTGTTTCATTACCTCCCCTGCTGTCACCTCTATATCTGATAGTCTTTCATCTAGGGTAATCCCTTATAACAATGGCAATGGGAGCTGCTCAGGCTCGGTAGTGAACACTGCATGGAAGCTGGCATTCAGCGCCTCGCAGATTTCCTTGTCACTTTCAGTATATGCCCCCTCTGTTTTCCTTAGTCTTGTCACTTTGTTGTTCACCGACATTTTTCTTTTTATATGACTGTGTAGTAACTGTGTAGTTTCGTTTTCGCTTTGATCGCAATATCGTTCTCATAGTCCCTTTCCGATGTTCGTCTTATGCTAATGTAATCATTCCTAGCTCTGTTGCATCTAATCCTGTTGTCTTCTGTCCTTTGTCTTCTATACTTCCTCCACTGCCGCCTGCTGGTCATTTTTGCTTCCTGACAGTGTCTATTAAACCATTGGTTATTATATTCCCTCTTATTTTTTTCCCTTTACTGTTGGTATAAATTTCTCTTCGGCTTCCTGGCATTTCTGTATGACTCGGTCCATCATATCTTGGACTGTTTTTCCTCTAGTTTCTTCCTCCCACTGCACTTCTCCCAGATAGGCCCTTATCCTCCTATAGTCCCCTTTCCTGTAGTCAACTCTCCTTTCCCAGACCTCTTGTCCCATGGTCACAAGTTTGAATTCCATCATGTAGTCAAAGACTAGGACACAATGATCGCTGGCCCCTAGAGGCATTTCATGCTCCAAATTTTCGATGTCTTCTACGTTGTGGGTGAAAATCATGTCTAATAGGCTCGGTGCATCTCCTCCTCTTTCCGTTGGATCTTCCTTCACATGTTGTGTTAGGAAATTCCTGTCTATAACATCTATTAACTTTGCTCCCCACGTTTCGTCCCCTCCATGGGGATTCCTTGATTCCCAATTTATCTCTCCATGATTTAGGTCCCCCATGACCAGCAGCTTCTCTCTCATTCTGTGGGTTAGTGTTGCTGCCTTCTGCAGTTCATCTATGCATGCCTTGTTGTTGTCAACATACTCCTGCCTGGGTCTTCTACTGTTTGGAGGGGATTGTAGATTACCAAGATCACACTCTTCCTCCCATCTGCTGTCAGAGTTCCAAGTATGAAGCTTGTGCTCTCATTGGTAACCCAATCTCCCAGGTCTTCAAACTTCCATTTCCGCTTTATTAGGAGTGCCACTCCCCCACCCTGTCTCTGTGTCCTCTCTTTTCTTATAACCTAGTAGCCCTCCGGAAAGATTGCATTTGAGATCATGTCACCACAATTTCAACTACGTCAGGATCTGCCTCACTCACTCTTTCTTTTATCATTTCTGCTTTATTAGATACCCCATCAACATTGGTGTACCAAACCTTAAGATTCTTCATGGAAACTCTTGTACGAGAGATCGCCTTTTCTCTGGGGATCTGGGGGGATCCGGAGGTGTCTGTGGGGGATCCGGGGGTGTCTTGGGGGATCCGGGGGTGTCTGGGGCGATCCGAGGGGTGTCTGGCGGGTGAAAGGGGTCGGGAGATTGTATGGGAGAGATTGTGGGCAGGACATCTAGGAAGGTACGTAGGAGGGTCTGGGGTAGGGCCTGGGTAGGTAGGTCTGGAGTAGGAAGGGCATACTGGTTCTGAAGATTAGGGAGGGTGTGATAGGTATAGAGGGGTTGGGAGATAGCGTAAGGTTGGGAGTTAGTTGTATGTGTTCTGACCTAGTTGTACTCACCTAGTTGCGTTTGCTGGGGTTGAGCTCTGACTCTTTGGTCCCGCCTCTCAACTGTCAATCAACTGGTATACAGATTCCTGAGCTTACTGGGCTCTATCATATCTACATTTGAAACTGTGTATGGAGTCAGCCTCCACCACAACACTACTTAATGTATTCCATTTGTTAACTACCCTGACAGTGAAAAAATCATTTCTAACGTCTCTGTGGCTCATCTGGGTACTAACTTTCCACCTGTGTCCCCTTGTTCATGTTCCACCCACGTTCGTGTTTGTCTTTGTCCACCCTGTCAATTCCCCTGAGAATTTTGTAGGTGGTTATCATGTCTCCCCTTACTCTTCTGTTTTCCAGGTTTGTGAGGATCACCTCCCTTAGCCTTTCCTCGTCGCTCACTCCTCTCAGTTCCGGGACCAGTCTGGTTGCCTTCTTCTGAATTTTCTCTATCTTCGTCTTGTGTTTAACTAGGTATGACTCCAGGCTGGAGCTGCATACTCCAGGATTGGTCTTACATAATTGGTATACAGGGTCCTGGACGATTCCTTACACAAGTTTCTAAAGGCATTTCTTATGTTGGCCAGTCTAGCATATGCCGCTGATGATATACTTTTGATGTGGGCCTCTAGCGAACTGGTTCGGTGTGATATCGACCCCCAGATCTTTCTCTCTATTTGACTCTTGTAGGATATCACCTCCCAGATGATACCTTGTGTTCAGCCACCTGCTCCCTTCGCCTAATTTCATTACCTTACACTTTCCTGAGTTGAACTTTAGCAGCCATTTTCTAGACCATTCCTCCAGTTTATCCAGGTCATCCTGTAGTCTCTGTCTATCTTGTGTGTGTGTGTGTGTGTGTGTGTGTGTGTGTGTGTGTGTGTGTGTGTGTGTGTGTGTGTGTGTGTGTGTGTGTGTGTGTGTGTGTGTGTGTATGTGTGTGTACTTAACTAGTTTGCAAGCTATTAACCTTCCATGCATATAGCAACAACATTTGTCTAACCCCAAAGGTTAACAGGGACATTATACGAAAGGGAACGTTGCCAATCGTTTCCATCCTGCAAGGGGATATAACCGCAATCCTCGATTATGAGTCGAAGACGTAACCATGTGCGTCAAGAGTAACCATTTGCGTCAAGAGTAACCATTTGCGTCAAGAGTAACCATTTGCGTCAAGAGTAACCATTTGCGTCAAGAGTAACCATTTGCGTCAAGAGTAACCATTTGCGTCAAGAGTAACCATTTGCGTCAAGAGTAACCATTTGCGCCAAGAGTAACCATTTGCGCCAAGAGTTACCATTTGCGTCAAGAGTAACCATTTGCGTCAAGAGTAACCATTTGCGCCAAGAGTAACCATTTGCGCCAAGAGTAACCATTTGCGTCAAGAGTAACCATTTGCGTCAAGAGTAACCATTTGCGTCAGGAGTAACCATTTGCGCCAAGAGTAACCATTTGCGTCAAGAGTAACCATTTGCGTCAAGAGTAACCATTTGTGCCAAGAGTAACCATTTGCTCCAAGAGTAACCATTTGCGTCAAGAGTAACCATTTGCGCCAATTCTCAATTTAGGAATGAATCAACGCTGATGGAGAACGGAAAGGTTCACGAGAGTGGAACAGCCACCATGAAATTGTTGATGCTAGAATGTGTTGTGTTGTGGCTAATCTCGGCATGTCCTCGTAGTCGCGCCTGGCGAGGACTCTTGAGAGCATTGTTCATGTGTATAACAGTAAGTGCAAGAATATCTCTGCTGTATTGACGTGTCACACCTGAATGGGTTAAGACAAAAACAAAATATGAACATTCCCGCAAAGTTCTTCACTTTTTCGAAAATTCTGATAAATGATTTGGGACAGGCGATCTTGGAGAGTGATGTATACTCAAGATGGAACCAAACTTTTGCTCCATGTAAAACTTTTCCACCCATGCTGTCAAAATGATCTTAGATGGGGCAAGGGCTGTAAAATAATTTCTTTCTTTCTTTCTTTCTTTCTTTCTTTCTTTCTTTCTTTCTTTCTTTCTTTCTTTCCGTGAAGAACAAATGCTCTTCATGGTCATTGAAGAGTCAAACCTCAGTGTCAGGATGTCACCTTATTAACTGGATACTTGGTTTTTGCCACTCACTTCTATACCTCTCTGAGTTACAATATTACACTGACTTGCCAGCATCATCGCCTGTGTTCCCTTCTAA
>WNGS01001952.1:0-12279 GCA_020271785.1 Procambarus virginalis
AAAAAAAAAAAAACCAGCGTTGAATGTAATGAAACGCCATTTTCTGGGTGAGTCCCGGAGGCTCCCGGAGCTATCCCAGGCTGATATGCTAATTTCAGACTTTGGCATCAGTCATGTGTATGGAGTTCTTAGGCCTACCGGGGACCACGGCCAGAACCGGGCCCCCTCAGAGAGGCAAGGGGAGCAATGGCCTATAGAAGCCCCCGTGTGGTTGGAAGCATTCTATGTCTGCCATCGACCGGGACAGGCACCCAGAAAGGTAAGCGCCCCAAAACAAACCCTATTCTGGTTAAAATTGCTACCAAAATCCGAACTAGTGGATAGAACTCCCAAACAGAAAAACAAGCAAACTAGTGTGACGTCACACGTCACCGCGCCGCTGTCTGCGCAGCTCCCCCCTCCCCGGGAGGGGGAAGGTGGAGCCCCAGACCTCCCACGCCGGCTATCCACCCATCAGTTCTGAGGCTGGATGTCAAGACACGCGAAAAAACCGCCGACCGGAGGGAGGGAGGGTTGCCGGGGAGCCTCCGGGACTCACCCAGAAAATGGCGTTTCATTACATTCAACGCTGGTTTTCTGGGGGGAGCCCCGTCGGCTCCCCGGAGCTAACTACCCACAGAGGAAGATCAAAGGGACGGAACCGGGAGGCGGACACCACCCAAACAACCAAAACGCTAAAACCAAAGGAGCAGGAAAACTCAGCGACCCGACCCCCAGAGGCAAATGCCAAAAGGAAAAGAGCCGACGAAAAACAAACCGGAACCGAAGAGGCACTACCAACCGAGGAGAAGACAGAGCACGCTGACCAGATACCAGGATGGTGCAAGCGGCGCACGAACAGGCCGGAGGGGAAACGAAGCACAAGACAGCTTACTAAGCGGTGTAGAAGCAAGACCGAAAGCAAGCCAAAGCGGCTCCGCCAGCGCCGCACAAAAAGAGAGAGGCGACAGTATGTGGCACGACGACGGCCCCCAACCCCACCAAAAACCAGGCCGACGCTAACAAGAGGAACCACCTAAGAAGGTACAGGAAAAGGAAGGACCGCCAAAACACCCCATACTGCCGCCAAGAGAAACACGCAGGTGGGACACCGACCACCAGCCGGAGGCGAGACCACGAGGCAGACGGAAGCAGCCCCGACAAGGCCCCTCCGAGCCCAGGAAAAGGCGGAGCCGCAAGAAGATCTCGGGCGCGACCACCGAACTCAGGTGGTACAAGGAGATGGAACGTCTGCCGAACAGACAAATCCCAAAGCAAGCAAACCCGCCAGGAGAACAAATGACGGGTCCGACGCGAGACATCGCAAGACCCCAAAAAACCAAGTGGCAGGGCAAGCAAGGAAACCAAAGAAGGCGGAAGGGTTGCCGCCAGAACCGTACCCGAACCAAGAGGTACGAGCAACAGCAACAGACCGAGACAAAGAAGCACACCACAGGACACAGGCCGAAAAAAGCCCAAGAAGCCAAGGAACACACGCAGAACACCCCTGTGGCAGAGGAGGAAAACAAGGGAACACACAAACAATGAAGTGGTGGAAACCGACCACATCCCCCAACATAGCAGCAAGTGCAGGCAAAACTGACCAAAGGAGATGCCAGGAAAACGACTGGGGTGAGGCAGGACGAAAGAGCAGAAGCATAAAAAACCCAGGAGTAAGGACACGCCACTGCGAAACACGGTACTAATGCACACGCGCAGTAGTAGCAACATACAACCTGGTGGATAAAGACAGGCTGTTTAACACAAGGGGCACACGCACTAGGGGACGCAGGTGGAAACTGAATGCCCAAATGAGCCACAGAGATATTAGAAAGAACTTTTTTAGTGTCAGAGTGGTTGACAAATGGAATGCATTAGGAAGCGATGTGGTGGAGGCTGACTCCAAACACAGTTTCAAGTGTAGATATGATAGAGCCCAATAGGCTCAGGAAACTGTACACCTGTTATAAGATTGACGTTTGAGAGGCGGGACCAAAGAGCCAGAGCTCAACCCCCGCAAGCACAACTAGGGGAGTATACACCACCGCAACATGCCACAGGTAAAGAGCAACTCGCTCCGGCAAAGGCAGAGAACGGAGCAGATAGACCCCAGACAGGGCCCACGGAGACACGACAGAACCCAGCAGGCCCAGGAACCCGCCTACCAGGCGACCGACGGCGGAGAAACCCCGCTCAAAACCGGCTGGATGGGGAACCGGGAGCTCATGTACACCCCAAGCCCGGCCCGAGGCCAGGCTAGACCGGCCAAAGGGAGGCCCACCAGGAAGACGCATGGGGCGGCCTGCAGGCCCACAGACTCCCCACAACCAGGATGGGCCATAACTAAGTCGAAGGCAAGCTAGTGTGCCCCGGAAGTCCACAGACCGTACCATAGGGGCATAACTTGCAATCCCCTCACAGAGTTCAGTGGCATACCTATAATAGGTTAAGTAACAATTGCAATTACGAAACCATAAGATGCGTATTGTAACCTACTAAGTAGGTCAGGTAAGGTCGGTGTTTTCCACGAAGTTTTTAAGGGAAACTATTATGTTCAGTATGGCACCTATGCACGGAACGAAGAAGTCAATATTGACGTAATAAAGATGCGGGGACGGGTTGGTGCAAGAGAGAACCGGATCAGCACCTCCAAGGATACCCGATCAACCAGGCTGTGACTCATACGTCGGGCAGCGAGCAGCCATGTCCAACAGCCAGCATGACCAGTCCAGGAGGCCTGGTCGATGACCGGGCCGCGGGGACGCTAAGCCCCGGAAGCACCTCAAGTTAACCTCAAGATAAGGTACCAGCGAGAAGGCGTATGCTCGCAAGGAGGTCGTGTAACAACTGCAGACCTCTGATGGATATACAGTGTTCCCCGAGTGTGCCTATGGCACCACTGCACTCCACTGGTACTATCCCGCAAGTTCTACCAGATAGGCGGGACCCAAAAGCCAGAGCGCATAAACCTTGCAAGCACAGCCAGGAGCCCTACCAGGCGAGTACAGAACCAACACCACAAACCCCCACACCACATAACACTAACAAAGGTGGGACCCCTGAATGACCCTAGCATGGGTTGGACATGCACAAGAGTGGGACAGGAAGGGGTGAAAAAAGGGGACCGACACTGGTGTGCGAACGGTCTCAGTCGTACAAAAAGAGACCTAAAGAAGGACAGGCATATAACACCACATCCAGCGCCCTGCCAAAAGACGCCAGACCGCAGAAACTCACCTGGCAAACGGTGGCTCGAAGTGACACGACTCAACCGAGCCCAGAAGAACCTGGGAGCACCGCCAGGTGAAGAAGCCAGAGCCGGACCTGCAGGAGAGCAAGGAAGAGGCGAAGAAGGCGGCCCACACCCATGACACAGGGGAAACCTCGGCGGCCTCCCCACAACTGGAACCCAGGACACCCCCGGAGCGAAAAGGGGCACATACCGCGGCAAGGGAGAAGAGCGAAAGGCGAAGCACTGGAGCAAAAAGACGACGAACACCGGCACTACACACCGCCCAGACCAAAACAAACTCCGCGGCGCACGCGCATGACATGCTGGCCGAAAACGCGCAACCTACCCTGCGGGAAGGCGGCAACCAAGACTACTGCACAAGAAAAGTAGCCAAAAGAGTGAGCAGGAACAAGAAAACCGGCCAAAGAAGCGAAGACAGAGCCCAAAAAAGGCACGCAACCGGGCCACAAGTAGCCCAACAGGGCCACAAGTAGCCCAACAGGGCCACAAGTAGCCCAACAGGCCAAAAAGAGCCCAAAAGGGCCAAAAGTAGCCCAACAGGGCTACAAGGAGCCGACAGACGTTCCAATAACGCGGGAAGGAGGAAAAACCTTCCCGAACCCTCGAGAACACGGAAGCCAAAACCAGTCCCGAAGGCACACAAAGGCGCATGCGCACCCGAGACCAGTAGTCATGTAGAACCCCCAAAACGGGGAAACATGACGAAAACACCGTCCCAAAAAAAAGGGGTGGGGGGAAACATCCACCCACAGGACGGAACCAACCGACTCAAAGGCCAAGGAACCGAGCCCGGGGAGGGGCCGACGCCCAACAGCACGTACGGCGAGTGGAGAGGAAAACCCCACTCCGCGTAACCACAAGCCCCGCCGAGAGGGGGATAAAAACCCCCACGGGGTCCTATGGGGCCAAGGCCCCCCAAGTCAGCCCCTCCGCAGCCCCGGGAACCCACACAACAGGCCCCGGGGCCGAGCCGTCCCCCTAAAGCCCCGGCCGTACCAGAAAACCGGGACAGCCGTGAAAACACTAAGGAAGGGAGCCCATTGGCAGACTCTTACAACACGGCTGGAGGAACAGGCTCGAATGCCCCCGTCACTACCCCGGAAGGGGAGTTCCCCGAGACTGCCCGAGTCTCAACACCATCAAACCCCGCCCCGAACCTACAGACGGTAAGGAACCGGATGCAGGCAGGAAGGGGAATCCGGGGGAAAAACAAGAACCAAAACGGGGCAGCCCCGGGGCTCCCGGGGAGTTACCACGGGAGCGTTGCCACCACCAAGGTTCAAGTGCAATGCCTCAGCTGCCCGCACCAGCTGAGCACAACTGGGTAACCGAGCCATAACGAGCAACAAACTCGCAGGACTCCGGGTCGAAGGTGTCACCGACCCCACAGGCAGCAGACGGAGGCAAAACAGAGAGTCACCCAGAGACATGGGGTGAGCAACCCTCAAACTCGCTGGAAGCGAGGGGGGGGCTCTGGGGTCACATCCATCGGACCCACGCGCCCCCAGGGGTTTCCCAGGGTCCCGAGCGTTTACTATAAGAGGACTCGCGCTCAGGTAATCCCAGGCAGGGTACTGCTAACCGGCACCCAAAACTACCAAACAACTTTCTAAGAGCTGAACCCCCGGGACGTGTACACTCACGGGGACCTAGCAGGGGGTACCACCAGAAAACTCAGAACACAAGGGACACCAGGGGCAAGAACGAAGGCAGACCCCCCACCAGGTAGATAAACAAAAAGAAAAAGAAAACCCCGCAAGAGGACAGCGTACCCAAGCGGAACAGAGCCGGCCGCTATGATTGGGAAAAGACAAGCTGCACAGTACCCTGCGCCCCACCAGTGCAAAACTGCCCCTTACTCTAAGGCGAACAAGGGAGACAGAACACCCGAGCACACAAAGAGCGGCCGAAAACCAAGCAGTAAACGGCCTAGCAGGGGCAGACCCCAAGGAACTTGTGGAAGGTGGCCCCAAGTCCCAAGGGCAGTACTTACAGGGCACCTAGGGAAGGGAACCCTAGGCGCATGCAGCCCGAGTACTGGAGAATCACTCCCGGCTCGCGCACCACCTAGAAAACAGACACCACACTCTAGGTGCAGCGCTGAAACAACCAGTGGAGCCGGAGCACATAACCGGTGCCTATAGCATCAGCCGAAGAACTGATGGGTGGATAGCCGGCGTGGGAGGTCTGGGGCTCCACCTTCCCCCTCCCGGGGAGGGGGGAGCTGCGCAGACAGCGGCGCGGTGACGTGTGACGTCACACTAGTTTGCTTGTTTTTCTGTTTGGGAGTTCTATCCACTAGTTCGGATTTTGGTAGCAATTTTAACCAGAATAGGAGTTTGTTTTGGGGCGCTTACCTTTCTGGGTGCCTGTCCTGGTCGATGGCAGACATAGAATGCTTCCAACCACACGGGGGCTTCTATAGGCCATTGCTCCCCTTGCCTCTCTGAGGGGGCCCGGTTCTGGCCGTGGTCCCCGGTAGGCCTAAGAACTCCATACACATGACTGATGCCAAAGTCTGAAATTAGCATATCAGCCTGGGATAGCTCCGGGGAGCCGACGGGGCTCCCCCCAGAAAAATTATTTTTTCTTCCTAACCTGTTAATTTGTGTTCACTGATCACGGGAAAAATAATAAAAAAATCGTAAGTTGAATATATTGGCCGCTATAGGGCAGGGAAGTCTGGCACAAAACAGGCGCTCACTCAGCATGCGTCCCAGGCGGTCTGTTGATCGCCAGCTGTCAGGCCGGAGTTGCCACAAAGAGATAATTGCCTAATTATTTCAATGTCTCTGATTTTTCGTAGTTTTTTTGCTGTAATATTATTCAATAGTGTGTAGTGTGATATATTTATATAATGAAATGAGTGAATCATCGCTGTACTCAAAAATATGGTGTGCTTATTGTTGATTCAATTATGTTCATCAAACAGTGAACAAATACTTTGTCGGTTGTTACACTATATACACAGGTTATATATAAGTACTGTAACCCCGCGATTATCCGGGATTCGAACATCCGAAAAACGCCTTAATACGGCCAAAATCGCAATCGGATAAAGTTATCACAATATCCGGCCAAAATAGCCACAGGAACCGGATTAACGAGAGTTTGGACGGATAAAATTTTGGGGCCCGATTAATGTCCTGCCGAAATTACACTATCCGGTCAGTTGCCCGGATGATCGAGGCTTTTTCCGTATATGAAAACATGAGGCGGGCCATACGGTATTAATCCCATCTGCCCGTGACTCGAGGCGCATGGTGTAGGAGGGGGTGGGGTGGGTGGGTGGTGTCGGGAGGGTGGGAGGAGAGCGTCGGGAGGGACCACCTGTGTACAGGAATTACCATTAATTTTAGAACAAAAACAAATGAAATAAGTACTAGTAATTATGTAATAACAAATAAATAAGTTTTCTAAAAGCAATGTGCACAGGCTGAAGTTTCCTTAAAAAATATTCTCCTGGCAGCCTACGTAAGGTGGTATAGCTGCCCCACGCCAAGTGGACCCGTCCAACACTGGTCAACCCATGTGCGTCCATCCCTCGTGTTATACACAGTGCTGCGCCATTAGTGAAATATTTTTGAAATATCTTTTTTATTTTTATAGTAACTTTAAACATTTTTGGCCAAGACTATGTCTGGTATCAGCATCAATCGTTCTGGAGGTGTTAAGAGGAAGAAGGTTGTCCTGGCAATTAAAGACTAGTTACGTGTTGTTCAACCAGTGAGGCGTCACAGGCAGCCATGCCTTCAACAAGTGAGGCGCCACAGGGCTAGCCAAGCACCTTCAACCAGTGAGGCTTCAGCAGCTGGCAGTCAAAACTAACTTTGCTTAATGAACTGTACAGTAATTTTAAGTGTTAATTTTAGTGTTGTGTTAGTATAGGTTACGTAAATTGTTAACAATTCTTAACTTCAAGATGTGTGGCATCAATCAAGAAGACGAACACCAACAAGGTAAGTTGAGGTTTCTAGTTGAATATCTAATAGTTATATGTGGCAAGGCAATTCAAATTATGTTGTTTGTAGTATAAAAATTGTTGGAAATGGTCACTTTTGGACTCGTAGGTGAAAAAGTACCATTATCCGAAAAACGTGATAATCCGGTTGGGGGTCCTTCCCATATAGTCCGGATGATCGAGTGGAGACAGTATCTGCATGTTTTGTTCACCATAACGAACCACTAAGTTGCTATTATGAATCAAAAAGTAACGAGGAGTGACCGCCGTGTACCAGCCAGCCACTCATGCCCTCCCTCAAGTCATCTGACTCACCCACATTCTCCTCCCACAATACTGTTTTTGCTTTTATTCACTATATACAGATGCTATATATAAGTATCTACATTCGTGTTCACCATAACAAACCACTAAGTTGGTATGCTGAGTGGCAGTGGCAGTGGCAGCCCGCCACTGGCTGCCACTCCCTCCTTCCCTCACCTCACCTGACTTGCCACCATTTTCCACTCACCATACTGTTTTTGCTTTTATATACAGACGTTATATACAAGTATTTACATGTTTTGTTCACCATAACTGTACATCTAAGCTTGTATGGTGAGTAGGACTTCTTGTATGGTGAGTAGGCAGAAAGACGTAGGACCACACAGTCAGCTGATGGCTGCCGCCCTCAAGGCCAGACGCACAAATATTTCTCCTCCAACAATACTGCTTGTGGTGTTATTACGCTATATACACACATTATATATAAATATCTACCAGTTTTATTCACCATACTTGTACAAGTAAACTGGTATGGTGCCCAAAGACCATCGTAGTCACCAGTAAACAACACGATAATTCCTGCAGACGACGCTCCTCTCACCAAAATGGCGGCTCCCAACCTCCTACTCTTGCTGTTTATACCCTCTATACACACGTTATATATAAGTATCTACATTTGTGTTCACCATAGCGAACCACTAAGCTGGTATGCTGAGTGCAGTCAATAAAAGGTGGCCACACACAGTCAGATAACAACGCCACCACCCTCCCTCCCACAGCATTACTCCTCCCTCCATGGAGCACAGCGCTAAATATCATCACAATCGTCTTATTATCAAACCCATAGTCAGTTTTATTACAGTCAGGGGTCTTCTGTAATAATATTATTGCTACATAATAGCATGAACAAGTATATTATGGCATTTTTAGGCGATGCTGTGGTCACAAGCTGAACAGCAGTGCTGTGAGCTCATGCTGCGTGCGTCAGGCTTGGTAGCTTACTCGATACTGAGGGCCCTAACACCCGGGAGTTTGGCCCACGATTTTTTTTTAAAATGGCGTCTGTTTACAAGAGCCCTGATGAAGGTGTGGTGAACCCCGTGTATCCGCGGGCCGTTTAAATCTTGTGTAGTACTCCAACGCATCATATGATGCGACGCGCAATTTACTGCAAGTCGGTCAAAGCATCATATGATGCGATGCGCAATTGAAGGGTTAAGCGATGCTGTGGTCAAACGCTGAACAGCAGTGCTGTGCGCTCATGCTGCGAGCGCCAGCCTTGGTTGCTCACTCACTACTGAGGTTCTGACACCTGGCAATGTGGACCATGATTTTTTTTTAAGATGGCGTCTGTTTACAAGAGCCCTGAGGAAGCTGATGTGAACCCCATGTAGCCGCGGGAGTTTTGAATGGAACGTGAAAAATAAAAACACCTGGAGGTGCGTTGCGCACCCAAAGCCTGGGCCTGCAGGTGTGTTGCGCAGTTAAAGGGTTAATATGTTAGTCTCCATTACACTTCCACAAATATTCCTAGTAAATTATTGTACTTTTGTGTACATTACGTTTTACCTGGGAAATTATGCCACATATTCAATATAATATTCAGTGTTTACTAATGAATATGGTTTAGTCCCCATTGTCGGGGACAGTAAACCTGTTTAGTTTATCGAGGTCTCCCTAGAACAATTGCTGTATGCAATCCACAATAGTTGCCTAACTCCTAGGTACCTATTTACAGCTAGGTAAAAAGAAACTGTGCCCAAACATCCCACTTCTATCATGGAAATCTTACTCAGGACCTATCAGTTGTGACTTCACTGTGCTGACCATTGCTCTATACAATACTTTTGTGGAATTAAAGTTATTATTATTTTTGTTAGAGTAATTATATGTAAGTACATTATGTAGGTAAATAATGATATTGTAAACAGAATAAATTATATTACAGTACATGTTTCTGAAGAGTAGCAAATGACCGGGTGAGTGTGTTGTTCTTGGCAGCTTTCTTCCCCATCACCAGCTGATGGGCCTCCTTTTTCTTGTCAACTTCCAATTTTTCCTTAAGAAAGCTGTGTCCACAAGCACAGACATGAATTCGAACATGAACAGCAGTTGTGCACTGTGGACACATCCTCTTGAATTTGCCTTTCAGATCTAAAAGAAAGCAGAACATTTGATTAAATCTGTCCAATGTTACAAATTCACTTTATAATGAATGTTAAATACTTTCTGAGCAAGCACAATACTGCAATGGCTCAAACTTGAGGCTCTTATTCCCAGTGGGGGTTCAGAGCCACCCCCACACACGCCAGAAAAATATTAGAAAGTTTTCTTTTGTAAACAGAGTGGTAGATGGTTGGAACAAGCTAAGTAAGAAGGTAGTGGAGGCCAAAACTGTCAGTAGTTTCAAAGCGTTATATGACAAAGAGTACTGGGAAGACGGGACACAACAAGCATAGCTCTCATCCTGTAACTACACTTAGGTAATTACACACACTGCTACATCAGAGGAGCTCAAGGGTATTTCTAGTGCCTAAGTATTGTATTAAAGGTTGATGACTATGAGTGGTGTCCCAAGATATTTCAATGTGTGGTGAATTTTAAAAATAGGCGATATAAAACAAATGTTCCGGGGAGAGTGAAAAATCCAGTGTTGAATGTAATGAAACACCATTTTCTGGGTGAGCCCCAGAGGCTCATCCAGAAAATGGGTGGTAGGAAGGGGAAGGGGAAAGCAGGCAGCCCACCATTCCAGTTCTTGAATGATGAAAACCACTGACCGGATGGAGGGAAGGTGTCAGGGAGCTTCCAGGATCACTAAGAAAATGCCATTTCATTACATTCAACGCTGTTTTCTGTTGGGAGCCCCGTCGGCTCCCCGAAGCTAACTACCCAAAGATAAGTAAAAGGAGGGACTTACCTGGGAGGCGGCAACACCACAGGTCTCAAAACGAGGAAGAGATAGGCAGCCACAACAGGTGCCCCAAAGTCACACACGGCCGGGAAGGAACCTGAATGTTCACGTGATACCTGGCAGCCAGGACCATGTTCAACCTACAAAACCCCCCCGTGCCTGAATGTCGACTCAAGACATGTTGCTAAAAACCGCAGCGAGACCAGCACACAGTACATTTGTACCTTTGTTCACGATCGTAATCCGTTCCCAGAGACACATCATCATCCAAAAATTTGTCAACCAATGAATTTACCCATAAGAAATAATGTAAATTCCACACCCACAAAAGTATTAACTTAAAAATACATTTTATACAGAATACTACTCATATTTTTCATACACAAAACAATCAGGTATAAATACAAACCATAAATAAAATAAGTGAACATTTAACTGCACTGAAGACTCTTGTTGGTGTATGGGAAACGGTGAGAAGGGAGGGAGGAGCGGTGTTGGTGTATAGGGAGGGTGAGGAAGAGGGGGGGGAGGGGGAGGTGAGACCACCCCTGCTCGTGCATTCATATCTGCATCACTGGTTCCAATTTTCCTTTCAAACATTTCACTGCCTCTGTTATGTGGCAGCCAGTCAAAACCAAAACATTTCACTGCCTCTGTTATGTGGCAGCCAGTCAGAACCAGTCACTTACAGTCACAAGTCAGTCATGCATTTCAAGCATTCACAGTTGTTGTAGCAACCAGTTAGGCATTTACAGTCAATCAGGCTTTCACAGTCAGTAAACAACCTGAGTTTAATAATCAAGCAGCATTCTCAGGCAGTCTGCCTCCGATCCACCAGTTGGTAGGAAGGAAGCATTCTGTATTAATAAGATCCAGATGTGGCTGGGAGGGTACAGCTGGGGGAGGGGGTAGTGAGGGGGTGGTGGGGAGGGTTCAGTGGCAGTATGGGGGTAGAAGGGAGGGGGCTGTGTGGGGGGGGGGTGGAAGTAGTGGGGAGGGACCAGTGATGGGATGGGGGTAGCAGAGAGGATGCAGTGTGGGGGATGGAGGCTCTCCCCACCATGTATCCAGTCCCCTCCTCCATCCAGTTCCCCCACCACTCATCTATCCACTTACCCCCCCCCCCCTCATCCATCTATCCAGTCCCCCTTCACCATCCATCTATCCATCCATCCAGTCCCGGCACCATCCATCCAGTCCCACTTCACCATACCTTGAGGTTACCTTGAGGTGCTTCCGGGTCTTAGCGTCCCCGCTGCCCGGTCGTCGACCTGCTTGATACCTGCTTGATGGGGTTCTGGGAGTTCTTCTACTCCCAAGCCCAGCCCGATGCCAGGCTTGACTTGTGAGAGTTTGGTCCACCAGGCTGTTGCTTGGAGCGGCCCGCAGGCCCACATACCCACCACAGCCCGGTTGGTCCGACACTCCTTGGAGGAAACAGTCTAGTTTTCTCTTGAAGATGTCCACGGTTGTTCCGGCAATATTTCTTATAGTCGCTGGTAGGACGTTGAACAACCGCGGACCTCTGATGTTTATACAGTGTTCTCTGATTGTGCCTATGGCACCTCTGCTCTTCACTGGTTTTATTCTGCATTTTCTTCCATATCGTTCACTCCAGTACGTTGTTATTTTACTGTGTAGATTAGGGACCTGGCCCTCCAGTATTTTCTATGTGTATATTATTTGGTATCTCTCTCGTCTCCTTTCTAGAGAGTACATTTGGAGAGCTTTGAGAAGATCCAAATAATTTAGGTGTTTTATCTTGTCTATGCGTGCCATATATGTTCTCTGTATTCCCTCTATTTCAGCAATCTCGCCTGCTCTGAAGGGGGGAAGCGAGTACTGAGCGGTACTCAAGATGGGACAACACAAGTGACTTGAAGAGTACAACCATTGTGATGGGATCCC
>WNGS01001953.1:26393-43057 GCA_020271785.1 Procambarus virginalis
AGCACACTGAGGCTCCCAGGTGTAGCACACTGAGGCTCCCAGGTGCACACACTGGGCTCCCAGGTGCAGCACACTGAGGCTCCCAGGTGCACACACTGAGGCTCCCAGGTGTAGCACACTGAGGCTCCAGGTGCAGCACACTGAGGCTCCCAGGTGCACACACTGAGGCTCCAGGTGCAGCACACTGAGGCTCCAGGTGTAGCACACTGAGGCTCCCAGGTGCAGCACACTGAGGCTCCCAGGTGCCCCACACTGAGGCTCCCAGGTGCTGCACACTGAGGCTCCCAGGTGCACCACACTGAGGCTCCCAGGTGCAGCACACTGAGGCTCCAGGTGCACCACACTGAGGCTCCCAGGTGCAGCACACTGAGGCTCCCAGGTGCACCACACTGAGGCTCCCAGGTGCAGCACACTGAGGCTCCCAGGTGCACCACACTGAGGCTCCCAGGTGCACCACACTGAGGCTCCCAGGTGCACCACACTGAGGCTCCCAGGTGCAGCACACTGAGGCTCCCAGGTGCACACACTGAGGCTCCCAGGTGCAGCACACTGAGGCTCCCAGGTGCACCACACTGAGGCTCCCAGGTGCAGCACACTGAGGCTCCCAGGTGCAGCACACTGAGGCTCCCAGGTGCACCACACTGAGGCTCCCAGGTGCCACACTGAGGCTCCCAGGTGCAGCACACTGAGGCTCCCAGGTGCAGCACACTGAGGCTCCCAGGTGCCCACACTGAGGCTCCCAGGTGCTCACACTGAGGCTCCCAGGTGCAGCACACTGAGGCTCCCAGGTGCCCCACACTGAGGCTCCCAGGTGTAGCACACTGAGGCTCCCAGGTGCAGCACACTGAGGCTCCCAGGTGCACCACACTGAGGCTCCCAGGTGCAGCACACTGAGGCTCCCAGGTGCAGCACACTGAGGCTCCCAGGTGCACCACACTGAGGCTCCCAGGTGCAGCACACTGAGGCTCCCAGGTGCAGCACACTGAGGCTCCCAGGTGCACCACACTGAGGCTCCCAGGTGCAGCACTGAGGCTCCCAGGTGCACACACTGAGGCTCCCAGGTGCAGCACACTGAGGCTCCCAGGTGCAGCCACACTGAGGCTCCCAGGTGCACCACACTGAGGCTCCCAGGTGCAGCACACTGAGGCTCCCAGGTGCAGCACACTGAGGCTCCCAGGTGCAGCACACTGAGGCTCCCAGGTGCCCCACACTGAGGCTCCCAGGTGCTGCACACTGAGGCTCCCAGGTGCACCACACTGAGGCTCCCAGGTGCAGCACACTGAGGCTCCCAGGTGCACCACACTGAGGCTCCCAGGTGCAGCACACTGAGGCTCCCAGGTGCACCACACTGAGGCTCCCAGGTGCAGCACACTGAGGCTCCCAGGTGCACCACACTGAGGCTCCCAGGTGCAGCACACTGAGGCTCCCAGGTGCAGCACACTGAGGCTCCCAGGTGCACCACACTGAGGCTCCCAGGTGCAGCACACTGAGGCTCCCAGGTGCACCACACTGAGGCTCCCAGGTGCAGCACACTGAGGCTCCCAGGTGCAGCACACTGAGGCTCCCAGGTGCACCACACTGAGGCTCCCAGGTGCAGCACACTGAGGCTCCCAGGTGCAGCACACTGAGGCTCCCAGGTGCAGCACACTGAGGCTCCCAGGTGCCCACACTGAGGCTCCCAGGTGCCACACTGAGGCTCCCAGGTGCACCACACTGAGGCTCCCAGGTGCAGCACACTGAGGCTCCCAGGTGCACCACACTGAGGCTCCCAGGTGCAGCACACTGAGGCTCCCAGGTGCACCACACTGAGGCTCCCAGGTGCAGCACACTGAGGCTCCCAGGTGCAGCACACTGAGGCTCCCAGGTGCACACACTGAGGCTCCCAGGTGCACCACACTGAGGCTCCCAGGTGCAGCACACTGAGGCTCCCAGGTGCACACACTGAGGCTCCCAGGTGCAGCACACTGAGGCTCCCAGGTGCACCACACTGAGGCTCCAGGTGCAGCACACTGAGGCTCCCAGGTGCAGCACACTGAGGCTCCCAGGTGCACACACTGAGGCTCCCAGGTGCAGCACACTGAGGCTCCCAGGTGCAGCACACTGAGGCTCCCAGGTGCACCACACTGAGGCTCCCAGGTGCAGCACACTGAGGCTCCCAGGTGCAGCACACTGAGGCTCCCAGGTGCAGCACACTGAGGCTCCCAGGTGCAGCACACTGAGGCTCCCAGGTGCACCACACTGAGGCTCCCAGGTGCAGCACACTGAGGCTCCCAGGTGCAGCACACTGAGGCTCCCAGGTGCACACACTGAGGCTCCCAGGTGCAGCACACTGAGGCTCCCAGGTGCAGCACACTGAGGCTCCCAGGTGCAGCACACTGAGGCTCCCAGGTGCAGCACACTGAGGCTCCCAGGTGCAGCACACTGAGGCTCCCAGGTGCAGCACACTGAGGCTCCCAGGTGCAGCACACTGAGGCTCCCAGGTGCAGCACACTGAGGCTCCCAGGTGCAGCACACTGAGGCTCCCAGGTGCCCCACACTGAGGCTCCCAGGTGCAGCACACTGAGGCTCCCAGGTGCAGCACACTGAGGCTCCCAGGTGCACCACACTGAGGCTCCCAGGTGCAGCACACTGAGGCTCCCAGGTGCAGCACACTGAGGCTCCCAGGTGCAGCACACTGAGGCTCCCAGGTGCAGCACACTGAGGCTCCCAGGTGCCCCACACTGAGGCTCCCAGGTGCAGCACACTGAGGCTCCCAGGTGCAGCACACTGAGGCTCCCAGGTGCAGCACACTGAGGCTCCCAGGTGCAGCACACTGAGGCTCCCAGGTGCAGCACACTGAGGCTCCCAGGTGCAGCACACTGAGGCTCCCAGGTGCACCACACTGAGGCTCCCAGGTGCAGCACACTGAGGCTCCCAGGTGCACCACACTGAGGCTCCCAGGTGCAGCACACTGAGGCTCCCAGGTGCAGCACACTGAGGCTCCCAGGTGCAGCACACTGAGGCTCCCAGGTGCAGCACACTGAGGCTCCCAGGTGCACCACACTGAGGCTCCCAGGTGCAGCACACTGAGGCTCCCAGGTGCAGCACACTGAGGCTCCCAGGTGCAGCACACTGAGGCTCCCAGGTGCACACACTGAGGCTCCCAGGTGCAGCACACTGAGGCTCCCAGGTGCAGCACACTGAGGCTCCCAGGTGCACACACTGAGGCTCCCAGGTGCAGCACACTGAGGCTCCCAGGTGCAGCACACTGAGGCTCCCAGGTGCACCACACTGAGGCTCCCAGGTGCAGCACACTGAGGCTCCCAGGTGCAGCACACTGAGGCTCCCAGGTGCAGCACACTGAGGCTCCCAGGTGCCCCACACTGAGGCTCCCAGGTGCAGCACACTGAGGCTCCCAGGTGCACCACACTGAGGCTCCCAGGTGCAGCACACTGAGGCTCCCAGGTGCACCACACTGAGGCTCCCAGGTGCAGCACACTGAGGCTCCCAGGTGCAGCACACTGAGGCTCCCAGGTGCAGCACACTGAGGCTCCCAGGTGCAGCACACTGAGGCTCCCAGGTGCAGCACACTGAGGCTCCCAGGTGCACCACACTGAGGCTCCCAGGTGCAGCACACTGAGGCTCCCAGGTGCACCACACTGAGGCTCCCAGGTGCAGCACACTGAGGCTCCCAGGTGCACCACACTGAGGCTCCCAGGTGCAGCACACTGAGGCTCCCAGGTGCAGCACACTGAGGCTCCCAGGTGCAGCACACTGAGGCTCCCAGGTGCAGCACACTGAGGCTCCCAGGTGCAGCACACTGAGGCTCCCAGGTGCACCACACTGAGGCTCCCAGGTGCAGCACACTGAGGCTCCCAGGTGCAGCACACTGAGGCTCCCAGGTGCAGCACACTGAGGCTCCCAGGTGCACCACACTGAGGCTCCCAGGTGCAGCACACTGAGGCTCCCAGGTGCAGCACACTGAGGCTCCCAGGTGCAGCACACTGAGGCTCCCAGGTGCAGCACACTGAGGCTCCCAGGTGCCCCACACTGAGGCTCCCAGGTGCAGCACACTGAGGCTCCCAGGTGCAGCACACTGAGGCTCCCAGGTGCACCACACTGAGGCTCCCAGGTGCAGCACACTGAGGCTCCCAGGTGCAGCACACTGAGGCTCCCAGGTGCAGCACACTGAGGCTCCCAGGTGCAGCACACTGAGGCTCCCAGGTGCAGCACACTGAGGCTCCCAGGTGCACCACACTGAGGCTCCCAGGTGCAGCACACTGAGGCTCCCAGGTGCACACACTGAGGCTCCCAGGTGCAGCACACTGAGGCTCCCAGGTGCAGCACACTGAGGCTCCCAGGTGCAGCACACTGAGGCTCCCAGGTGCAGCACACTGAGGCTCCCAGGTGCAGCACACTGAGGCTCCCAGGTGCAGCACACTGAGGCTCCCAGGTGCAGCACACTGAGGCTCCCAGGTGCAGCACACTGAGGCTCCCAGGTGCAGCACACTGAGGCTCCCAGGTGCAGCACACTGAGGCTCCCAGGTGCAGCACACTGAGGCTCCCAGGTGCAGCACACTGAGGCTCCCAGGTGCAGCACACTGAGGCTCCCAGGTGCAGCACACTGAGGCTCCCAGGTGCAGCACACTGAGGCTCCCAGGTGCAGCACACTGAGGCTCCCAGGTGCACCACACTGAGGCTCCCAGGTGCAGCACACTGAGGCTCCCAGGTGCAGCACACTGAGGCTCCCAGGTGCAGCACACTGAGGCTCCCAGGTGCACCACACTGAGGCTCCCAGGTGCAGCACACTGAGGCTCCCAGGTGCACCACACTGAGGCTCCCAGGTGCAGCACACTGAGGCTCCCAGGTGCAGCACACTGAGGCTCCCAGGTGCAGCACACTGAGGCTCCCAGGTGCAGCACACTGAGGCTCCCAGGTGCAGCACACTGAGGCTCCCAGGTGCAGCACACTGAGGCTCCCAGGTGCAGCACACTGAGGCTCCCAGGTGCAGCACACTGAGGCTCCCAGGTGCAGCACACTGAGGCTCCCAGGTGCAGCACACTGAGGCTCCCAGGTGCAGCACACTGAGGCTCCCAGGTGCAGCACACTGAGGCTCCCAGGTGCAGCACACTGAGGCTCCCAGGTGCAGCACACTGAGGCTCCCAGGTGCAGCACACTGAGGCTCCCAGGTGCAGCACACTGAGGCTCCCAGGTGCACCACACTGAGGCTCCCAGGTGCAGCACACTGAGGCTCCCAGGTGCAGCACACTGAGGCTCCCAGGTGCAGCACACTGAGGCTCCCAGGTGCACCACACTGAGGCTCCCAGGTGCAGCACACTGAGGCTCCCAGGTGCACCACACTGAGGCTCCCAGGTGCAGCACACTGAGGCTCCCAGGTGCACCACACTGAGGCTCCCAGGTGCAGCACACTGAGGCTCCCAGGTGCACCACACTGAGGCTCCCAGGTGCAGCACACTGAGGCTCCCAGGTGCAGCACACTGAGGCTCCCAGGTGCAGCACACTGAGGCTCCCAGGTGCACCACACTGAGGCTCCCAGGTGCAGCACACTGAGGCTCCCAGGTGCACCACACTGAGGCTCCCAGGTGCAGCACACTGAGGCTCCCAGGTGCACCACACTGAGGCTCCCAGGTGCAGCACACTGAGGCTCCCAGGTGCAGCACACTGAGGCTCCCAGGTGCACCACACTGAGGCTCCCAGGTGCAGCACACTGAGGCTCCCAGGTGCAGCACACTGAGGCTCCCAGGTGCACCACACTGAGGCTCCCAGGTGCAGCACACTGAGGCTCCCAGGTGCAGCACACTGAGGCTCCCAGGTGCAGCACACTGAGGCTCCCAGGTGCAGCACACTGAGGCTCCCAGGTGCAGCACACTGAGGCTCCCAGGTGCAGCACACTGAGGCTCCCAGGTGCAGCACACTGAGGCTCCCAGGTGCAGCACACTGAGGCTCCCAGGTGCAGCACACTGAGGCTCCCAGGTGCAGCACACTGAGGCTCCCAGGTGCAGCACACTGAGGCTCCCAGGTGCACCACACTGAGGCTCCCAGGTGCAGCACACTGAGGCTCCCAGGTGCAGCACACTGAGGCTCCCAGGTGCACCACACTGAGGCTCCCAGGTGCAGCACACTGAGGCTCCCAGGTGCAGCACACTGAGGCTCCCAGGTGCAGCACACTGAGGCTCCCAGGTGCAGCACACTGAGGCTCCCAGGTGCAGCACACTGAGGCTCCCAGGTGCAGCACACTGAGGCTCCCAGGTGCAGCACACTGAGGCTCCCAGGTGCAGCACACTGAGGCTCCCAGGTGCAGCACACTGAGGCTCCCAGGTGCAGCACACTGAGGCTCCCAGGTGCAGCACACTGAGGCTCCCAGGTGCAGCACACTGAGGCTCCCAGGTGCCCCACACTGAGGCTCACAGGTGCAGCACACTGAGGCTCCCAGGTGCAGCACACTGAGGCTCCCAGGTGCACCACACTGAGGCTCCCAGGTGCACCACACTGAGGCTCCCAGGTGCAGCACACTGAGGCTCCCAGGTGCACACACTGAGGCTCCCAGGTGCAGCACACTGAGGCTCCCAGGTGCAGCACACTGAGGCTCCCAGGTGCAGCACACTGAGGCTCCCAGGTGCAGCACACTGAGGCTCCCAGGTGCACCACACTGAGGCTCCCAGGTGCAGCACACTGAGGCTCCCAGGTGCACCACACTGAGGCTCCCAGGTGCAGCACACTGAGGCTCCCAGGTGCACCACACTGAGGCTCCCAGGTGCAGCACACTGAGGCTCCCAGGTGCAGCACACTGAGGCTCCCAGGTGCAGCACACTGAGGCTCCCAGGTGCACCACACTGAGGCTCCCAGGTGCAGCACACTGAGGCTCCCAGGTGCACCACACTGAGGCTCCCAGGTGCAGCACACTGAGGCTCCCAGGTGCACCACACTGAGGCTCCCAGGTGCAGCACACTGAGGCTCCCAGGTGCAGCACACTGAGGCTCCCAGGTGCAGCACACTGAGGCTCCCAGGTGCAGCACACTGAGGCTCCCAGGTGCAGCACACTGAGGCTCCCAGGTGCAGCACACTGAGGCTCCCAGGTGCAGCACACTGAGGCTCCCAGGTGCCCACACTGAGGCTCCCAGGTGCAGCACACTGAGGCTCCCAGGTGCACCACACTGAGGCTCCCAGGTGCAGCACACTGAGGCTCCCAGGTGCAGCACACTGAGGCTCCCAGGTGCAGCACACTGAGGCTCCCAGGTGCACCACACTGAGGCTCCCAGGTGCAGCACACTGAGGCTCCCAGGTGCAGCACACTGAGGCTCCCAGGTGCAGCACACTGAGGCTCCCAGGTGCAGCACACTGAGGCTCCCAGGTGCAGCACACTGAGGCTCCCAGGTGCAGCACACTGAGGCTCCCAGGTGCAGCACACTGAGGCTCCCAGGTGCACCACACTGAGGCTCCCAGGTGCCCACACTGAGGCTCCCAGGTGCAGCACACTGAGGCTCCCAGGTGCCCCACACTGAGGCTCCCAGGTGCAGCACACTGAGGCTCCCAGGTGCACCACACTGAGGCTCCCAGGTGCACCACACTGAGGCTCCCAGGTGCACACACTGAGGCTCCCAGGTGCCCCACACTGAGGCTCCCAGGTGCACCACACTGAGGCTCCCAGGTGCACCACACTGAGGCTCCCAGGTGCACCACACTGAGGCTCCCAGGTGCACCACACTGAGGCTCCCAGGTGCAGCACACTGAGGCTCCCAGGTGCAGCACACTGAGGCTCCCAGGTGCACACACTGAGGCTCCCAGGTGCACCACACTGAGGCTCCCAGGTGCAGCACACTGAGGCTCCCAGGTGCAGCACACTGAGGCTCCCAGGTGCAGCACACTGAGGCTCCCAGTGCAGCACACTGAGGCTCCCAGGTGCAGCACACTGAGGCTCCCAGGTGCACACACTGAGGCTCCCAGGTGCAGCACACTGAGGCTCCCAGGTGCAGCACACTGAGGCTCCCAGGTGCACCACTGAGGCTCCCAGTGCAGCACACTGAGGCTCCCAGTGCAGCACACTGAGGCTCCCAGGTGCAGCACACTGAGGCTCCCAGGTGCAGCACACTGAGGCTCCCAGGTGCACCACACTGAGGCTCCCAGGTGCAGCACACTGAGGCTCCCAGGCAGCACACTGAGGCTCCCAGGTGCAGCACACTGAGGCTCCAGGTGCACCACACTGAGGCTCCCAGGTGCAGCACACTGAGGCTCCCAGGTGCAGCACACTGAGGCTCCCAGGTGCAGCACACTGAGGCTCCCAGGTGCACCACACTGAGGCTCCCAGGTGCAGCACACTGAGGCTCCCAGGTGCACCACACTGAGGCTCCCAGGTGCAGCACACTGAGGCTCCCAGGTGCACCACACTGAGGCTCCCAGGTGCAGCACACTGAGGCTCCCAGGTGCAGCACACTGAGGCTCCCAGGTGCAGCACACTGAGGCTCCCAGGCAGCACACTGAGGCTCCCAGTTGCCCACAGAGGCTCCCAGGTGCAGCACACTGAGGCTCCCAGGTGCAGCACACTGAGGCTCCCAGGTGCACCACACTGAGGCTCCCAGGTGCAGCACACTGAGGCTCCCAGGTGCACACACTGAGGCTCCCAGGTGCAGCACACTGAGGCTCCCAGGTGCAGCACACTGAGGCTCCCAGGTGCACCACACTGAGGCTCCCAGGTGCAGCACACTGAGGCTCCCAGGTGCAGCACACTGAGGCTCCCAGGTGCAGCACACTGAGGTCCCAGNCCCACACTGAGGCTCCCAGGTGCAGCACACTGAGGCTCCCAGGTGCCGCACACTGAGGCTCCCAGGTGCCCCACACTGAGGCTCCCAGGTGCTTCACACTGAGGCTCCCAGGTGCAGCACACTGAGGCTCCCAGGTGCCCCACACTGAGGCTCCCAGGTGTAGCACACTGAGGCTCCCAGGTGCACCACACTGAGGCTCCCAGGTGCTTCACACTGAGGCTCCCAGGTGCAGCACACTGAGGCTCCCAGGTGCCCCACACTGAGGCTCCCAGGTGTAGCACACTGAGGCTCCCAGGTGCACCACACTAAGGCTCCCAGGTGTAGCACACTGAGGCTCCCAGGTGCAGCACACTGAGGCTCCCAGGTGCACCACACTGAGGCTCCCAGGTGCTGCACACTGAGGCTCCCAGGTGCCGCACACTGAGGCTCCCAGGTGTAGCACACTGAGGCTCCCAGGTGCACCACACTGAGGCTCCCAGGTGTAGCACACTGAGGCTCCCAGGTGCAGCACACTGAGGCTCCCAGGTGCACCACACTAAGGCTCCCAGTTGTAGCACACTGAGGCTCCCAGGTGCAGCACACTGAGGCTCTCAGGTGCACCACACTGAGGCTCCCAGGTGCAGCACACTGAGGCTCCCAGGTGCAGCACACTGAGGCTCCCAGGTAGCACACTGAGGCTCCCAGGTGCACCACACTGAGGCTCCCAGGTGCAGCACACTGAGGCTCCCAGGTGCCCCACACTGAGGCTCCCAGGTGCTCACACTGAGGCTCCCAGGTGCAGCACACTGAGGCTCCAGGTGCCCCACACTGAGGCTCCCAGGTGCAGCACACTGAGGCTCCCAGGTGCAGCACACTGAGGCTCCAGGTGCACCACACTGAGGCTCCCAGGTGTAGCACACTGAGGCTCCCAGGTGCAGCACACTGAGGCTCCCAGGTGCACCACACTGAGGCTCCCAGGTGCAGCACACTGAGGCTCCCAGGTGCAGCACACTGAGGCTCCCAGGGTAGCACCACAATGAGGCTCCCAGGTGCACCACACTGAGGCTCCCAGGTGCAGCACACTGAGGCTCCCAGGTGCCCCACACTGAGGCTCCCAGGTGCAGCACACTGAGGCTCCCAGGTGCAGCACACTGAGGCTCCCAGGTGCCCACACTGAGGCTCCCAGGTGTAGCACACTGAGGCTCCCAGGTGCAGCACACTGAGGCTCCCAGGTGCCCCACACTGAGGCTCCCAGGTGCAGCACACTGAGGCTCCCAGGTGCAGCACACTGAGGCTCCCAGGTGCACCACACTGAGGCTCCCAGGTGCAGCACACTGAGGCTCCCAGGTGCCCCACACTGAGGCTCCCAGGTGCAGCACACTGAGGCTCCCAGGTGCAGCACACTGAGGCTCCCAGGTGCACCACACTGAGGCTCCCAGGTGCAGCACACTGAGGCTCCCAGGTGCAGCACACTGAGGCTCCCAGGTGCACCACACTGAGGCTCCCAGGTGCAGCACACTGAGGCTCCCAGGTGCAGCACACTGAGGCTCCCAGGTGCAGCACACTGAGGCTCCCAGGTGCACCACACTGAGGCTCCCAGGTGCAGCACACTGAGGCTCCAGGTGCACCACACTGAGCTCCCAGGTGCAGCACACTGAGGCTCCCAGGTGCAGCACACTGAGGCTCCCAGGTGCACCACACTGAGGCTCCCAGGTGCAGCACACTGAGGCTCCCAGGTGCAGCACACTGAGGCTCCCAGGTGCAGCACACTGAGGCTCCCAGGTGTAGCACACTGAGGCTCCCAGGTGCAGCACACTGAGGCTCCCAGGTGCACCACACTGAGGCTCCCAGGTGCAGCACACTGAGGCTCCAGGTGCAGCACACTGAGGCTCCCAGGTGCACACTGAGGCTCCCAGGTGCACCACACTGAGGCTCCCAGGTGCAGCACACTGAGGCTCCCAGGTGCACCACACTGAGGCTCCCAGGTGCACACACTGAGGCTCCCAGGTGCAGCACACTGAGGCTCCCAGGTGCACCACACTGAGGCTCCCAGGTGCAGCACACTGAGGCTCCCAGGTGCAGCACACTGAGGCTCCCAGGTGCAGCACACTGAGGCTCCAGGTGCCCCACACTGAGGCTCCCAGGTGCAGCACACTGAGGCTCCCAGGTGCACCACACTGAGGCTCCCAGGTGCAGCACACTGAGGCTCCCAGGTGCACCACACTGAGGCTCCCAGGTGCTGCACACTGAGGCTCCCCAGGTGCACCACACTGAGGCTCCCAGGTGCAGCACACTGAGGCTCCCAGGTGCAGCACACTGAGGCTCCCAGGTGCACCACACTGAGGCTCCCAGGTGCAGCACACTGAGGCTCCCAGGTGCACCACACTGAGGCTCCCAGGTGCAGCACACTGAGGCTCCCAGGTGCAGCACACTGAGGCTCCCAGGTGCACCACACTGAGGCTCCCAGGTGCCACACTGAGGCTCCAGGTGCAGCACACTGAGGCTCCCAGGTGCAGCACACTGAGGCTCCCAGGTGCAGCACACTGAGGCTCCCAGGTGCAGCACACTGAGGCTCCCAGGTGCAGCACACTGAGGCTCCCAGGTGCAGCACACTGAGGCTCCCAGGTGCAGCACACTGAGGCTCCCAGGTGCAGCACACTGAGGCTCCCAGGTGCAGCACACTGAGGCTCCCAGGTGCAGCACACTGAGGCTCCCAGGTGCAGCACACTGAGGCTCCCAGGTGCAGCACACTGAGGCTCCCAGGTGCAGCACACTGAGGCTCCCAGGTGCCCACACTGAGGCTCCCAGGTGCAGCACACTGAGGCTCCCAGGTGCAGCACACTGAGGCTCCCAGGTGCACCACACTGAGGCTCCCAGGTGCAGCACACTGAGGCTCCCAGGTGCAGCACACTGAGGCTCCCAGGTGCACCACACTGAGGCTCCCAGGTGCAGCACACTGAGGCTCCCAGGTGCAGCACACTGAGGCTCCCAGGTGCACACTGAGGCTCCCAGGTGCAGCACACTGAGGCTCCCAGGTGCAGCACACTGAGGCTCCCAGGTGCAGCACACTGAGGCTCCCAGGTGCAGCACACTGAGGCTCCCAGGTGCAGCACACTGAGGCTCCCAGGTGCAGCACACTGAGGCTCCCAGGTGCCCACACTGAGGCTCCCAGGTGCACCACACTGAGGCTCCCAGGTGCAGCACACTGAGGCTCCCAGGTGCAGCACACTGAGGCTCCCAGGTGCAGCACACTGAGGCTCCCAGGTGCACCACACTGAGGCTCCCAGGTGCAGCACACTGAGGCTCCCAGGTGCAGCACACTGAGGCTCCCAGGTGCAGCACACTGAGGCTCCCAGGTGCAGCACACTGAGGCTCCCAGGTGCAGCACACTGAGGCTCCCAGGTGCACCACACTGAGGCTCCCAGGTGCAGCACACTGAGGCTCCCAGGTGCAGCACACTGAGGCTCCCAGGTGCCCCACACTGAGGCTCCCAGGTGCAGCACACTGAGGCTCCCAGGTGCACCACACTGAGGCTCCCAGGTGCTGCACACTGAGGCTCCCAGGTGCAGCACACTGAGGCTCCCAGGTGCAGCACACTGAGGCTCCCAGGTGCAGCACACTGAGGCTCCCAGGTGCAGCACACTGAGGCTCCCAGGTGCAGCACACTGAGGCTCCCAGGTGCACCACACTGAGGCTCCCAGGTGCAGCACACTGAGGCTCCCAGGTGCACACACTGAGGCTCCCAGGTGCAGCACACTGAGGCTCCCAGGTGCAGCACACTGAGGCTCCCAGGTGCACCACACTGAGGCTCCCAGGTGCAGCACACTGAGGCTCCCAGGTGCAGCACACTGAGGCTCCCAGGTGCAGCACACTGAGGCTCCCAGGTGCACCACACTGAGGCTCCCAGGTGCAGCACACTGAGGCTCCCAGGTGCACCACACTGAGGCTCCCAGGTGCAGCACACTGAGGCTCCCAGGTGCAGCACACTGAGGCTCCCAGGTGCAGCACACTGAGGCTCCCAGGTGCAGCACACTGAGGCTCCCAGGTGCAGCACACTGAGGCTCCCAGGTGCAGCACACTGAGGCTCCCAGGTGCACCACACTGAGGCTCCCAGGTGCAGCACACTGAGGCTCCCAGGTGCAGCACACTGAGGCTCCCAGGTGCAGCACACTGAGGCTCCCAGGTGCAGCACACTGAGGCTCCCAGGTGCAGCACACTGAGGCTCCCAGGTGCAGCACACTGAGGCTCCCAGGTGCAGCACACTGAGGCTCCCAGGTGCACCACACTGAGGCTCCCAGGTGCAGCACACTGAGGCTCCCAGGTGCAGCACACTGAGGCTCCCAGGTGCACCACACTGAGGCTCCCAGGTGCAGCACACTGAGGCTCCCAGGTGCAGCACACTGAGGCTCCCAGGTGCAGCACACTGAGGCTCCCAGGTGCACCACACTGAGGCTCCCAGGTGCAGCACACTGAGGCTCCCAGGTGCAGCACACTGAGGCTCCCAGGTGCACCACACTGAGGCTCCCAGGTGCAGCACACTGAGGCTCCCAGGTGCAGCACACTGAGGCTCCCAGGTGCAGCACACTGAGGCTCCCAGGTGCACCACACTGAGGCTCCCAGGTGCAGCACACTGAGGCTCCCAGGTGCACCACACTGAGGCTCCCAGGTGCAGCACACTGAGGCTCCCAGGTGCAGCACACTGAGGCTCCCAGGTGCACCACACTGAGGCTCCCAGGTGCAGCACACTGAGGCTCCCAGGTGCAGCACACTGAGGCTCCCAGGTGCACCACACTGAGGCTCCCAGGTGCAGCACACTGAGGCTCCCAGGTGCAGCACACTGAGGCTCCCAGGTGCACCACACTGAGGCTCCCAGGTGCAGCACACTGAGGCTCCCAGGTGCAGCACACTGAGGCTCCCAGGTGCACCACACTGAGGCTCCCAGGTGCAGCACACTGAGGCTCCCAGGTGCACCACACTGAGGCTCCCAGGTGCAGCACACTGAGGCTCCCAGGTGCAGCACACTGAGGCTCCCAGGTGCACCACACTGAGGCTCCCAGGTGCAGCACACTGAGGCTCCCAGGTGCAGCACACTGAGGCTCCCAGGTGCACCACACTGAGGCTCCCAGGTGCAGCACACTGAGGCTCCCAGGTGCAGCACACTGAGGCTCCCAGGTGCAGCACACTGAGGCTCCCAGGTGCACCACACTGAGGCTCCCAGGTGCAGCACACTGAGGCTCCCAGGTGCAGCACACTGAGGCTCCCAGGTGCAGCACACTGAGGCTCCCAGGTGCAGCACACTGAGGCTCCCAGGTGCAGCACACTGAGGCTCCCAGGTGCAGCACACTGAGGCTCCCAGGTGCACCACACTGAGGCTCCCAGGTGCAGCACACTGAGGCTCCCAGGTGCAGCACACTGAGGCTCCCAGGTGCACCACACTGAGGCTCCCAGGTGCAGCACACTGAGGCTCCCAGGTGCCCACACTGAGGCTCCCAGGTGCAGCACACTGAGGCTCCCAGGTGCAGCACACTGAGGCTCCCAGGTGCAGCACACTGAGGCTCCCAGGTGCAGCACACTGAGGCTCCCAGGTGCAGCACACTGAGGCTCCCAGGTGCACCACACTGAGGCTCCCAGGTGCAGCACACTGAGGCTCCCAGGTGCACCACACTGAGGCTCCCAGGTGCAGCACACTGAGGCTCCCAGGTGCAGCACACTGAGGCTCCCAGGTGCAGCACACTGAGGCTCCCAGGTGCAGCACACTGAGGCTCCCAGGTGCAGCACACTGAGGCTCCCAGGTGCAGCACACTGAGGCTCCCAGGTGCAGCACACTGAGGCTCCCAGGTGCAGCACACTGAGGCTCCCAGGTGCAGCACACTGAGGCTCCCAGGTGCAGCACACTGAGGCTCCCAGGTGCAGCACACTGAGGCTCCCAGGTGCAGCACACTGAGGCTCCCAGGTGCAGCACACTGAGGCTCCCAGGTGCACCACACTGAGGCTCCCAGGTGCAGCACACTGAGGCTCCCAGGTGCAGCACACTGAGGCTCCCAGGTGCAGCACACTGAGGCTCCCAGGTGCACCACACTGAGGCTCCCAGGTGCAGCACACTGAGGCTCCCAGGTGCAGCACACTGAGGCTCCCAGGTGCACCACACTGAGGCTCCCAGGTGCAGCACACTGAGGCTCCCAGGTGCAGCACACTGAGGCTCCCAGGTGCAGCACACTGAGGCTCCCAGGTGCAGCACACTGAGGCTCCCAGGTGCAGCACACTGAGGCTCCCAGGTGCAGCACACTGAGGCTCCCAGGTGCAGCACACTGAGGCTCCCAGGTGCAGCACACTGAGGCTCCCAGGTGCACCACACTGAGGCTCCCAGGTGCAGCACACTGAGGCTCCCAGGTGCAGCACACTGAGGCTCCCAGGTGCAGCACACTGAGGCTCCAGGTGCAGCACACTGAGGCTCCCAGGTGCAGCACACTGAGGCTCCCAGGTGCACCACACTGAGGCTCCCAGGTGCAGCACACTGAGGCTCCCAGGTGCAGCACACTGAGGCTCCCAGGTGCAGCACACTGAGGCTCCCAGGTGCACCACACTGAGGCTCCCAGGTGCAGCACACTGAGGCTCCCAGGTGCAGCACACTGAGGCTCCCAGGTGCAGCACACTGAGGCTCCCAGGTGCACCACACTGAGGCTCCCAGGTGCAGCACACTGAGGCTCCCAGGTGCAGCACACTGAGGCTCCCAGGTGCAGCACACTGAGGCTCCCAGGTGCAGCACACTGAGGCTCCCAGGTGCAGCACACTGAGGCTCCCAGGTGCAGCACACTGAGGCTCCCAGGTGCACCACACTGAGGCTCCCAGGTGCAGCACACTGAGGCTCCCAGGTGCAGCACACTGAGGCTCCCAGGTGCAGCACACTGAGGCTCCCAGGTGCACCACACTGAGGCTCCCAGGTGCAGCACACTGAGGCTCCCAGGTGCAGCACACTGAGGCTCCCAGGTGCAGCACACTGAGGCTCCAGGTGCAGCACACTGAGGCTCCCAGGTGCAGCACACTGAGGCTCCCAGGTGCAGCACACTGAGGCTCCCAGGTGCACCACACTGAGGCTCCCAGGTGCAGCACACTGAGGCTCCCAGGTGCAGCACACTGAGGCTCCCAGGTGCAGCACACTGAGGCTCCAGGTGCACACACTGAGGCTCCCAGGTGCAGCACACTGAGGCTCCCAGGTGCACCACACTGAGGCTCCCAGGTGCAGCACACTGAGGCTCCCAGGTGCAGCACACTGAGGCTCCCAGGTGCACACACTGAGGCTCCAGGTGCAGCACACTGAGGCTCCCAGGTGCAGCACACTGAGGCTCCCAGGTGCACCACACTGAGGCTCCCAGGTGCAGCACACTGAGGCTCCCAGGTGCAGCACACTGAGGCTCCCAGGTGCACCACACTGAGGCTCCCAGGTGCAGCACACTGAGGCTCCCAGGTGCAGCACACTGAGGCTCCCAGGTGCAGCACACTGAGGCTCCCAGGTGCACCACACTGAGGCTCCCAGGTGCAGCACACTGAGGCTCCCAGGTGCACCACACTGAGGCTCCCAGGTGCAGCACACTGAGGCTCCAGGTGCAGCACACTGAGGCTCCCAGGTGCACCACACTGAGGCTCCCAGGTGCAGCACACTGAGGCTCCCAGGTGCAGCACACTGAGGCTCCCAGGTGCAGCACACTGAGGCTCCCAGGTGCAGCACACTGAGGCTCCCAGGTGCAGCACACTGAGGCTCCCAGGTGCAGCACACTGAGGCTCCCAGGTGCAGCACACTGAGGCTCCCAGGTGCACCACACTGAGGCTCCAGGTGCAGCACACTGAGGCTCCCAGGTGCAGCACACTGAGGCTCCCAGGTGCCCACACTGAGGCTCCCAGGTGCAGCACACTGAGGCTCCCAGGTGC